>JACXGI010002488.1:0-35346 GCA_016801175.1 Esox masquinongy | reverse complement strand
CGTTGAGTGCACGTGCTCAGCATCATATCCAGAGGTTGTCTTTGGGAAATAGACATATGAGTGCTGCCAGCATTGCTGCAGAGGTTGAAGGGGTGGGGGGGTCAGCCTGTCAGTGCTCAGACCATACGCCACACACTGCATCAAATTGGTCTGCATGGCTGTCGTCCCAGAAGGAAGCCTCTTCTAAAGATGATGCACAAGAAAGTCCGCAAACAGTTTGTTGAAGACAAGCAGACTAAGGACATGGATTACTGGAACCATGTCCTGTGGTCTGATGAGACCAAGATAAACATATTTGGTTCAGATGGTGTCAAGCGTGTGTGGCGGCAACCAGGTGAGGAATACAAAGACAAGTGTGTCTTGCCTATAGTCAAGCATGGTGGTGAGAGTGTCGTGGTCTGGGGCTGCATGAGTGCTGCCGGCACTGGGGAGCTACAGTTCATTGAGGGAACCATGAATGCCAACATGTACTCTGACATCCTGAAGCAGAGCATGATCCCCTCCCTTCAGAGACTGGGCCGCAGGGCAGTATTCCAATATGATAACGACCCCAAACACACCTCCAAGACGACCACTGCCTTGCTAAAGAAGCTGAGGGTATAGGTGATGGACTGGCCAAGCATGTCTCCAGACCTAAACCCTATTGAGCATCTGTGGGGCATCCTCAAACAGAAGGTGGAGGAGCGCAAGGTCTCTAACATCCACCAGCTCCGTGAGGTGTGGAAGAGGACTCCAGTGGCAACCTGTGAAGCTCTGGTGAACTCCATGCCCAAAAGGATTAAGGCACTGCTGGAGCATAATGGTGGCCACACAAAATATTGACACTTTGGGCCCAATTTGGACATTTTCACTTAGGGGTGTACTCACTTTTGTTGCCAGCGGTTTGGACATTAATGGCTGTGTGTTGTGTTATTTTGAGGGGACAGCAAATTTACACTGTTATACAAGCTGTACACTCACTACTTTACATTGTAGCAAAGTGTCATTTCTTCAGTGTTGTCACATGAAAAGATATAATCAAATATTTACAAAAATGTGAGGGGTGTACTCACTTCTGTGAGATACTGTATATAGACACACACACACACAGAATCAATAGAAAGTGTCAATTCATGGGGGAGAATAGAGGGTATAGCTAACAGCACTTTCTTTGCCACCCACTCTATTGGCTACAGTGCAAGACTATACATGAATTTGGCCTATGCAAATGACATCCGACAGGTTCTTGCACAATGTTTCACATGGAGTTTGGACATACGCGACGAGAGACACATACGGTGAGTGTGCAAATATCCCCACGAGGGCAAACAAAGCTCTTTTGACTTGATAACCAACAGAAAACTAATTAGCCAGATAATTAATTTGCCAACTAACAAGTTTAACCAAATTACCAACAGTTTCTGCATTCTCCCATTTAAATATGAAAACACATAACATGCAAGTGACTAGATTTGATTGCAACTGAATTGCCTCCATATTAGTTATTGGATCTTCAGTTGTCGATATCCTTAGCTCTGCATCGTTACATAGGTGGAGATGAAACACCAACTTACCCAAAGGGAGTAGCCTATATTCTGTCTTGGCAAATACGTTTCCTGTTGACAAAGGTATATTTATAGTCTAGTGTCTACTTACAATCCAGGAAAATAAATGTGTCCCTTAGTATCAACAAACTTGATAAAATCAGTTCCCTTTCAGTGTAACCCTATGAATTGTGCATCATTGTAAGACAATTAAAATGATGTCTGATAAGGCCCAGCTGGTGCAAAGCAGAGCTAGGAGCCCAACTCCCTTGCTGTAGGTAACCAGTGAACACCTAGATTCTGATTTCAGGTTGGCTTTTCATTTCAACTAGAACAGGGTGGAGCTCAACAAGTGTTGCACAATGTTCCCTTTGGGAACAAAGGTTGTATTTATATCCTAAATTTCCCTTTCGGCAGTCACTTTGGTACAACCCTAAGTAACAATAGAGCGCTGCTAAGCCAGAGACGGAACACTGACCTGAGTGGACAAAATAACCTGCACAAAAAAGGGGGCCAGAAAAAAGAAAACGGCGGGCATGGCGGCCAGGCCACCCATCCTCCCAAGCACCAAAGGTGCCAGGTCAGAGGTGGTGACTTAAAGGCAGCAGAACCTCACAAAGGCATGCTGCTGTACAGATCTCAACCACAGACCACTCTTTTAAAGGCTGCCACCCCCCTGGTGGTGGTCCACACACCCCTGGAGACAGCTCCTGACCCCTGCTGCTGTAAACCGTAGGAGTTATATTGTTTTTCTGCTTGGTTAGTTAAAAGGGTCACATGTAGAATTTTTGCCGGACCGCGTAAGCAGAGCCGTCCAAGAAGAGTGAATGTCTCTAACAGAGTGAGTGCCTGACTGACTGAATACCCATTGTTAAAGCGACCCTGCTATACCTGTTGTTAGTTTGGATGTCAGCTAATGTAGGGTACTAGTTTTGAGAACCGTGGAGTTTTGACTAATTGTTCGCCAGAATAACAACCTTTCAACAGGAATCCACTGTGTCAATGTCAATACCAAAGAAACATGACCAAACTCACAAGTGTCCTGCTGTGCATTGGTGTCTGGTTGCTCCCTCGGTTAGGAAATTCAGGTTTGCAAGCCCAGCATGGCTTCCAACCAAACACCATATTGGTTGGTTGCAAATAACAGGTATTCCCAGCCATATAATTCACAATGTTCCTTCAACGCTGTAAGCCAGGTGTATCTTTCGTAGTTGCTCGATTGAAGGGAAGGAATATTTTCGGCACTTGACTGTCACAGGGAAGCTTAGCTGCGGGGTTGGTCAACCCTTCCTCACAATTTCCAGCTTTTCTTGAAAAGTCCTTCTCAAAAAAGGCTTTGCCAGTTAATCCACCACCAAATCCATTTCTCCTTCAGCCATTGTTCGTAAAATATCTAAATCACTACATCTGAAAATCATAAAAGTTTAAATAGATCTTTGATTATAAAACGTTACACGCTAACTAGTTTTATTTCAGTTAGGTAATTGCCCTTCCGATCACGCCCCATGAAAAATGCGGACGTAGGTGGCTAGGTCAGCTAGAAGGCTCAGCGTGTCAAAGAATACACCCAACATGGAAAAACTCCAAATCTGATTGGTTAAATAATATGACATTTACCAACATTTGCTTCAGAGGGGATTCACTCAAATCTGAAGACCTCAGGTTAAATTTTCACCCGAAAACAACATTTATCCTTTCTAATCGTGGGCCAGTAGAACTAGGTTTGCCTGGTTCTTTTTCTGGTTCCATACTAGACCTGCAGGAGTGGAATGATAGTATTTCATAACATTTACTAACCAGAAATTGTAGGGGCATCCTAAAATGCTAAATTTCTTTTGAAGGCATTTGTTGGCAAATTAAACACTGTACCACCCTTCCACAGTGTAACTGTGTTCCAAAATGTGTACTTGCATCCTGCATTCTCCTGTAATTGTAGTGTGATATTCTAAAAACACCCAAAAGCATACTGTCCAGTATGAGAGAATGCAGAAGGCTTAAAAACTGTTACATTTGAAACATACTTTTGTTGATTTAATTGCCTCACGACTTGGAAGCACTTCTCTTCCCTAACAGCTTCTCGTTTAGCGCTCACCTGCAAATTAGGCTTTTATTAATGTCTACAGTACCTGAGGCAATCAATGTCTATGTTAATTTTGTTAGCAACTTTTAGCTAACATTAGCAAAAACAGTGACATTACGCTAGAGAAATTACGCTTAAATTAAGACTGCATGCACGTTGTAGATTCAGATCCACAGAGCAAGACGTGCAGCTTGTGAACAGGTACCGGTGCACATCCACTGTTTTGGCGGAAATTCGCCTGCAAACGCATGGTACTGACAAATAAAACAAACAACTCAATGCTAAATGAACACAGCACATTTTATTAACACAGTGCTAACTTATTAAACTCACCTGAGACACAAACAATCTCTGCCACCATCCTCCAAGTGTTATTTTGCTTGTCTCCCCTTTATAATTAACTTTTCCTCCAGTTGGTAGCAGAACATTTCAAATGGAGCAAATATTTCACGTGCTGTTGCTGTACAATGAAGGACCAACAAGGAAGACCCTCTCTTGTTTATGAAAGACTTCCATTGGATAAACACCTTGCATTAGCCGGTCCATTTGCATAATATTGACCATGGCCCAACTTCTAAACACACCAAAACAGCTCAAACGGCCGCACTGCCTTACCAAGATGCTTTGCGCAACCGTCAACGACACCTTGACACTATCCATGGAAAGTGAATTGGGTCCATCTGAGGCGGCGGGCTCGCAAGAACAGTGGACATGAACCGTAACGGTACATTCACACTGTTTGCAAAATTTCGGATAGTCAACGCTAGCATCGCTCAGAGTGCTTCGCTTGTAGCGTACTTGTGGGAGTGTCTGTGGGCGAGCTAGGGTCATCAACAGCATTTGAGCTGTGTATCAAGGTTAGAGCATAGGAAATTTGTATGAAGGAAAGTCAGCTTATTACAATGGTTAAAATTGGAATACAAACGTATTTTAATAGATTTTTACACTTTATATTTCTCTACTCAATTCATGTTCCAAATTTAAGTAATTCTGACACAACTTGCAATGCTAGCTAGCAAACCAGCTTGCTGGAATTAGGTAACCACCAGTCAGCGAACGTAGCTAGCTATCTAATAATGATACCAGAAGCACCAACCACCTGTCCACCTGTCTCCATGCTGCATTTTTTTTGTTAGCGTCGCTGTAGGAAAATAGAATGCAATCGTACAGCTCAGGGAATCCCATCACTGCTACTAAAAGTTTATCAATTTTTTTCATCCATCTTTTAAAAAAAAAAAATTCTCGGCAAAGGCAGACAATGGAAATGTATTATTGTGGAACTAAAGTTATCTGTTCTTTTATTTGTACGGAGAGCATTTCACAACCACACAAAATCCTAGCCACTGTTTCAAGTTTGCTACTGTAGCTAGCTATACTGCTGTATCTACATGTCGTTTATAACAATAGTTATGTAGGTAGTTACAGGTTTACGTTTGCTTTGAGCTAAACTATTGCCTTACTGATCTCACACTTAAAATAGCCAGAGAGCATTGATTATCCAAAAACTACTCAATGCACAATACTATTATTCATGGGATTGTCACTAAGGAACTATTAATGAAATCTTTACTTAATTGAGGCCTTACAGTTATTTTGAAAAAATCTGGATGTTTGTGAATTAAACTGTCGAAGTGTCATGTGTTTTTAGAATATATAAACCTATTTAAAGAGTCTCCATGGACAACTCCGGTGTGCTCATAGTCTATAGACTCTAGACGTGTTACTACAGATACTAACCAGTTCATTATATACAAACATGATAGGTAGTGCATAACTTATTTTTACTAAATTTAAAAAAAAATACTAAAATAAATCCACATTATGTTTAGTTCACCCCCCTGGTAATTTGTAAATCCTTGAGGGATGTAGTGAGCACTCAGGAGATTAAACAGCTGGTCCACTTTGGCTGGCTGGAGAGTAAGTATTTTCTAAATAGTCAGAAAAGTAATTAAATTTTCAGGTACCAATCAACCTTTATCTACCTATAATGTTAAGTATTATTAAATGTGTTTGACATTTTAAATGTAAATTAGCAATAAAAAGTATATTCACTAAGCAAAATTGTGTTCAGGGCAGCAGAGGTACAGCATTTTGTTAGATCACAGTTGATTGGTATAGGACAGTAATCTGTCTGCTATTAGCGTTTCACCTGTTTTGTGTATTATGTTATGTTGGGTAGTATTGTAAATATTAGCATGCTCATTGTAATCATTCTCCTTCTGTTCTTGATTTAAGTGTGGTGAACCTCAACAAGATGCTGTAAGGGGAAAATAAATTGTCCCGTGACTGTGTGGGATACTCCAGTACCGGGAAACGTGGGGTTCTCCAGGGATATTTTACAGATCCCTCATTTCCTGGACAGTGCTCAGAATGTCAATTTTAGGGCAGGAGATTGGACTGTGTATTAGGCTTTTTTTATTGTTTATTTATAAAAGTTGTCTAATTGAGATAAAATCTCTTGTTAATGCACATTAAAATGAGTTGATTTGGTGTTGAGCTTGAAATCTTGGAAAATTGTTTGTTTGATCATTTAGGCAACTCTATACAAATAATATAATCATTGTCGATGTACAACTAAGAATTGGTATAGCCTTTTAAGAATTTTGAGTTAGGATGGTATAAACATGCGAAACAACATTTTTTTCATGTCTAGCTTAATCAAGCTAATACTAGTAATGTAATATTCATAGTCAATAACATTACATGTTTAGTTCAGATAGATATAAAACAAACTGTTTCCCATGTTACGGCTATCTGAAGTGATTGTTCTTGTGATATTATTAGTGGGCTGAGTAATACTATTTAGCTACTTACACATTGCATTATGTGTAAGTAGGGCTGCACGATATGGATAAAATTACGATTGATTTAAAATTTGAAAACATGCGTGTAAACAGCGTAGATAATCCCACTTAAAAAGAGAGATCGTAGCCTACATAGTGTGATATTAAATTGAATACAATCTAACGTTGTGTTTTTGAAACATTTTACACAACTGTGAATTCGATGGTCAAAATTCTGTCAAACCGTTTAACTGCTATGTTTGTGTCGTTGCCATAGCTAGTTAGCAAAATCTTCAACACTAGGTATATTTTGTCCCAAATGAAGTATATTTGGAGGAACCGACATTGAGGCCGAAACTTGTAATGCACGCTATTGTGTATGGGTCCCACGCTATGTGTAATACATTGGTCCCACTCGCTAGCTCGAAGCAGATGTCTTCGCTAACAGTAGCAGTGTTAACCCAAACTAACATTGATAAAATGAGGCCAGGTATTTAAGAAATCTACAAAAAACCTACAGCGCCTGCAAGACAAACTATTACGGACGTACGATGCGTGCCCGTTACATAGCGTGAAGCGCATCACATTCACCTTTTTGTGGAGCTGAAAATCGCTTAAGTTTGCGATTTGGATATCGCACATGTCAATATCACAATTTCTATTATAATTCGATGAATCGTCCAGCCCTATGTGTAGGGTATAATGATTTTAAAAAGCTAGTTTTAGCAAGAGGTAGATGTAAGGGAAATTATGAAACGTAAGTAAACAACGAGGAATTGGCCGAACGTTACTAAAGGTTACATAAGTGACAACAGTTTGAAATGGCGAGAAGTGGGTCAGGAAATGACGAAACGGAAGTATGACTTTTAGCCAGCCGAGTTTTAGCCAACCATAGAACAGTCGATGGGCTAATGTCATAGAGCCCCTATAAATCAGAATGGAGCAATTCGACAGCCATCTTACCTGGGACCTGTTGAAAACAATGTACAATACAAACACATGGTAGAAGTGAAATTTCAGTTCAGTGAAGTTACATTTCCATAATAATATATAAATAGCCACTATCATGCATAGCATAATGCATAAAATGAATGTAGGCTACTTTTCAGAATATTAACAAACAAATCCATTTGAAATAGTTTTCAATAGTTTATTAATTTGATAGTATAAAATGGCTATGGTCTAATGTAGAAAGACACAGGATAATACTTTAAAAACAGCGCAAATGTATTTTCTTTAATTCCAAAGAAAAAAATTATAATACATTTATGTATTGTATATAAACATTATAATTTCATTTCTTTATAGAAATCGCTATTTTAGTAACGGTACGCTAAACGGAGCAAGCTAGCTCACTGGAGAAATAGGAGTAAAGCCCACATCACACGACAGACGAACGTCAACGGCGTCATTATTGCGCACGTCATTTTTAGGTGGTCAATTCACTTTAGGGCGTCACTACTGCAAAAATGTGTCTTTGTTTATTTAGCTATATTAACACCATGCTAGGAACTGGTTGTAATTGGTGGTGAAAAGTATTTATCATGGTTAAGCAGTGGTTGGCTTGGGCCTTCTAATTTTGGGCAAACAGCAATCCGGTTCCTTTTTTAGGGCATGCAGTATTAACAGATACATTTTCATTAACATAGTGCAATGTGCGATTTCCTCCACTTATTTTATCCGAAGTAAAGGGCTGTGGGTAAAAGTGAGTGTTTGACTATTTGTAATACAAATATAACTTGATGATTATTTAGCTTTCAACACGGGTAATGTTAACTAAATTGTCTTCAGTGTATTAATATAACAGCTTAACTACAGCCTATTGTACTGATTGGATTCATACACTTATACGTCCTTCTTGAAATGGCTACTAATATCAAGCTAGCTGCATGCACACAAGCTAGCGCAAAATAACTAACTACATATGCAACCAAAAGTAAATACTCACGAGATGACCCGGAGAGTCATGAAGAAAATGCACGTCAAGCAATTTCCTTACTTGGTAGGGCACACTGAGTATTTTCTGTGTTATATATCAGCTCATTTGAGCAAGAGACGCGCGCGTATACGGAGGAAAAATAAACTTGGTTTCTAATTTTAAGCGCACTGACGCCGTTGAGGTCTGGACGCTCGCGGCGCGGCCCGTCCCGTCCCGTCTGTACTCATTCATTCCCATGCATTCTGTCTGCAGCGTATTCGCGTACGAGTACGCGTGTCGTTTGATTTGAGCTTTACAAGGTTACTTTTTGTGGACAAAAAAATTTACCCAACATTGCCATCTGCTGATTATATACAGTAATTACATTTTTTCAACGAAAACCCGTTATTTCACATACGTTGTGTGCAACATTAAATCATACTTTTCTGTAGCAAGCTAGCTGAAACCATCCATTTAAAAAACAAACATAATTCTGATACTGTAAAGTTACGTAGCTCAACAGCTAGTTGGGCTGGATTAGATTTCTTGTTCATTGATTAAAAACATGGTATGTAAAGTTAAGTATCTTATCATACATTTCTACACTATTACTTATGCGTGAACAATGTTTCCCACCTCCTTTGTATCGTTCATTCTTATTCTGGAGCAAATTACTGCTGCACAAAATACCACCATGACTAGTGTTAAGTGGCTTGACTTTTCAACCGAGTCTGCGGGGCTGCAGCTGGATGCTATTGCCTAAAGGGGCCCCATTAAGACAGGTGAAATTAAAAACATATTCTCTCAGCTCCAAGAGGCACCGCCGTATTTCAAATCTGCTGTGTGGGAATGTTTTGGATTCAGCGTTCAATACAATGACGAGGGTAAGAGGACCGTAAACAAAGTACAGTCCGCAAGCATTGCTTTGCCACTGTCGGCTACCCGAGTGGAAACACGTCTAACGTGATGACGTCATTCATACCGAAATCGTATTGTTACCGTGACAAACAGATGTACTGTTGCATCCCTAGACTCTCAGAAGCATTACAAATTGTTCCATTTTTTAAATATAAAACTTTTCGTGTACATATCAAGAATGCTACATCTAACATTCACAATATTATTATGAATGACATGGACAAAAGGCAGTGCATATGCCCTGCCTTTTGTCCGAAAGTGGACAAAAGGCAGTGCATATGTCTAATGTTTTTTGATTATCTAAGAAAATTGAATATTTAGTATAATCAATATGTTGTTTATTCCACTACAGATTGGTTTTGGGCACTGTTGGTTAATTTTAGAGAAGTGAACTCACCTGTTGCAGCCTCTACAGGTCAGGTTTGATCAAAGTGGCAGGATCTGACTATAGTCTTCTTGTTGTTGTGTGGTTCTCTACAGGAAAATGTGTCGTTTGTTTGACGTAGCCAGTCTGAGCTAGTTCCCAGCAATACCTCCTCCTCAGCTTGAAGAGGAAACGAAAGCTTAACCCTTCCCTCACTGAAGAATCCTTGGGCAGTCCTGCACACACTCGTATACATTCACAAAGGACTTAACTAATGTTTTTTTCCCATTTACATTATTTTATTTGTTTTAATGCAGCAGGCAGGGGCAAAGTATTCAGCAGTTCCTCTGAAAATAGTCTATGTCTATGGGCCAAGATAAATTGTAATCCATTTTTCAGTTGTCTCTAGACTGCTGTTTATTTAAGATAACTTTAGCCATGGATAGCTAACAATCAGTGGAAGTAATGTGAGAACGTAAATGCGTCATATTTGGGTTGCAGTTACTGAATGCTGATTTGGCCATAAAGAATTTATACACCCCATAGCTGCTAACGTTTACCTAGTAATGGTTAAAGTTTGTGATAGCTGTTTGAAGAAAATAAACGATTGATTTGTTTTTCTTGGCTCATAGACTACTACAGGGTTAAGAACCATTTAACAGAAACCTGAAAAATAGTGACATTTTCCTTAAAGAGTGCGTGGTACTACTATGTTTCAAAGCCATACCAAATCATCAATAACGATTTGCCTATGTTGTCATACTGTTTTAACGCTTTCATTTTCAAGATTAGCACAAAATGATGCCATGTATTTTCGAGTAAACTGTATTTGAGCGTGTGCTTTAGTTATGACTACCAAGCTGTGCACTCTATCAATCATTAAGTTTAATTACTGTTTGAATGAGGTCAATACCAGGAAAGTCCATGGCAATCACCCCAAGACATGCCCTGGAGAACTCGGTCAGATACTGATTGAGCCAGGGGTTAATCCTTTTAGCCACCTTTTTGGGTGTTAGAAACATGCCAAAAAGTGTGCCTATCCCAGTGCCACTGGAATAGCTCAGGACGATATCATCTTTACCACAATAATCAGAAGCTTGTATCAAGTGTTTGACAATTTTTTTCTCTTTGTCAGCAATATCAATAACTTCATAGTCCCCCTTGCTGTCGGTTTCCAACAGAGGAACACCTAGCTTAAAGCTGGATTTCTGGACAAAAACAATCTTTCCTCTTGCCTCTCCAATAGTTGGGATGTCAGATTTCACCCATACGTTCTTATCATCGCTAATCATCTTCCTAACTAGGTCCTCAACATTCTCTTTATCAAACAAATCAGGCTTTACTCTAATTAGAACCAACTCACTTCTGAATTTTGACAGAAATATTCTGATTGTGTCAAAAACCTCAGTGAATGACTTGTATTGGTAGACAACCCAGTGCATGACATACAGCTTGTTTTTGAAGGCAAATATCCTTAAATCCAGATAACGTATGCCAGCCCTCAGCTGATTTTCCAAATCCCAGGCCTGACACTCTGCAGCCGGGCCTCCATAGAGAGCCATCGTGTCATGGGTTCCAGGTATGGTGATGTCAGTGATTAACTTGTTGTCATCAATGTCTTCCATCCAGCCAATCTTGTAGGACTCTGGGAGTTGGAGTCCTTCACTGTCATTGAAAAAGTTGCCTTTTTCCTTTCCTTGGCAATATGCTCTAAAAGTAAATCATAGACCTACGTCATAATTTGTAATGCAGAAGTATGTTTGGGGGTGGTGAATGGTTTGTTTTCTTATTTGTTCACAATAAAACAAATCTTGGTTCTACCTTGCACTACCAATAAGTGTAATTTTATCGCTTACAAAAAGTCACCTTTTTCTGGAATTGTTTTGGCATTCATTTAAATGTATTTATATAATATTAGGTTTAGACAAAAGGAATAAACAATAAGTACACTGCTCAAAAAAATTAAGGGAACACGTAATCATCACAGTATAACACCAAGTCAATTAAACTTCAGGGATATCAACCTGTCCAGTTAGGGAGCATAGGCGATTGTGAATCAATGTCACCTGTTTTGGTGCAAATGAAAGTGACAACCGGTGCACTGGAGAGGCAACAGCAAGATAATCCCAAAGCTGAATTGGTATTCACCAGAGAACACCAGAATTGGCAGGTCCACCATTCGCGCTCCGTTCTCTTCACAGATGAAAGCAGGTTCACACTGAACATGTGACAGACATGAAAGAGTCTGGAGACGCCATGGTGAACATTATGCTGCCTGCAACATTATCCAGCATGACTGGTTTGGCGGTGGGTGAGTGATGGTCTGGGGTGGCATATCCTCCACATGCTAGCCATCGGGCCGCACAGACCTCCACATGCTAGCCAACGGTACCCTGACTGCTGTTAGGTACCGGGATGAAATCCTCAGACCCATCGTCAGACCTTATGCTGGTGCAGTGGGCCCTGGGTTCCTCCTGGTGCAGGACAATGCCCGGCTTCATGTGGCCAGATTGTGTAGGCAGTTCCTGGATGACGAAGGCGTTGATGCCATTGGCGGGCCCTCACATTCCCCAGACTTGAATCCAATTGAGAACCTCTGGAACGTAATGTATCAGTGCATTCGACACCACCAAGAAGCGCCATCGACTGTCCAGGAGCTCACTGATGCCCTGATCCAGGTCTGGGAGGAAATCCCCCAGGACACCATCCGCCATCTAATCAGGAGCATGCCCAGACATTGTCGGGAGTGCATACAGGCATGTGGGGGCAGTGTGCCATACACACAACTGAGTCACATTGTGAGTTGCTGTGATGAAATTCATGCAAGCAGGAACAGCTTGTGATTTCCATTGTTTACTCCTTGGTGTGAGTTTGTATCCAGCCCTCAGTCAGTTGGTGATTTTGCTTTCCATTGACTTTTGTTACATCATTTGGTTGTCAACGAATTACACAATGTACAGTAAAGATTTTGACCTTTAAAATATTTTGTTCATCAAGACCCAATGTGTGATTTAAGTATTTCCTGATTTTTTGAGCAGTGTACATAAAGCTATACTCACGTAAAAAGAATCAACAGGAGATGAACAAGATTCAGTACTTTTGGCCGTGTAGTGTTGTTCATAGTAGTCCTCAATCGCACAATAAAGGAGAAATATTCAACAACCTGCCAAAAATTTGGAAGAATTAACAAATCCTAAATGTATACTCCTGATTTTCATTATAGCCAACCATCTCTTATTATTTTTTATACACCAAGACAATTATAAAAAGGCCCCTCATTGATTCACAAGGCAAAAATATAACTTCAGAATGGCAAAAGACTGGTATACTCACATACAGTACAGTTCTGTCCTAGTTTCTTTCAAAAGTACTGGTGGTCTGACCTCTGCAGAGTAGAAACTCACGCATAATATGCTGTTAAAGGAGAGGTGTGGACTTGTAGTGTTTACCCACTTTTTGTTTGTCTTTGAGAATCATTATCATGCACACTTTTCTAAATTGTACCAGTGAGTGTTCTCTTCAGACAAACAATGGTCAGTACAAATCATGAGTGTGGGTAGACTGGGACAAAATTAAGATCTAGCGGAAAGGCAGTAACGCCACTTCCCTCAGTGTGTTTCATTTCGGATACCTCCCCTCATGTGCGAATATTTGTACAAATGTCTTTCCTTTTCTGGTGTGTTGAATTTAGTCTAGAACTCAACTGATTAATTAGCTCAATTTAGCTTAGTGTAGAGCTTATTTCAGACAATAGGTCGCTTTCACAGACAGATTAAGCCTTGTCTGGGACCAAAAGAACAATCTCAATGGAGTTTTCTATTTAACTTGATTTTTTAGACCTAGGCTTAATCCGTGTCTGCGAAACCGGCCCAATATCTTCTAATACCTGTGGCATTCCTGCAACAGGGTTGCTGATCCCGGACCTATTGTGTTATGGTATAACTTTGTTTCTCTGTACTCTTTAAAAGGAAAAAAAATCTTTATGCTTTTTAAAAGTTTTGTTTATTTGGTATTCCTCTACAGATATGTGGAGTCATCTCAATCTCAAAAGAATGGGCGGACATTTTAGTAGGAGCTGATTATTAAAGGTAAGACATAATTGCCAATGGCAGGAGCTGCCTCAAATTTGCTGTTTTGCTTCAATATTGTGTTGGTAAAAAAAACTGAGCAAGCTTCATGAAGCAGCATTTTCTACATCCTAACCTTCAAAGATTGCTTTAAGGAACCTGTTTAGTTATTGTAAAGTTGTTAATTGTAACTATTTAGAAATAATATAATTAGAAAAGGTGTAAGGATAGCCCATACTGTCTTGCACTTGTTCTGTCTCGTTAAACTCACTCAATAGTAAGCTTGAAATGTCACAGAGGGGCTATCTAATCGGTACCTTTTGTATAGTTCAACGGTCACGCGTTGCAATGCAGAGGATTGCAGGTTCGAGTCAAGTCTAGGTCACTGCGAACTGTCAGTGGAGGAAACAATACTGCCTAGCAACAACACTTTGACTGTTAAATGTGCATGCATTTTACTGAAATAAGGTATTTTATTTGCTTTTCCTTCATTAACAGTACCATCGCCTGAAAATAGCAGAGGTCTCTCATGTGACTCTGGAGTAAGAGCCCATTGTAAGTTGGACAAAATTATATTTTATACATAAGATATAGTGGTGAATTAATGATCGTATACCCGGTTGTCAACGGAGAGGGTAATTCAATTATTTATTGCAGCATTTGATAGTGTATTGTTCATGATGTTACAGACTCGATCTTACTCAGTCTTACAAACAACTCAGTCTCAAAGAAACTTCCAGTCGTCCTCTACTTTATAGAGAACGCAGGACAGAATACACAACACAGTACTGTAAGCCCATTGGCTAATTACTGTCGCGCTTTGACTGAATGTGACTTCCTGTGTACGGATAAACAGATGTTCTGTTATCTAAACATAACAAGCATACATTCATACACTTCTACACCACCCCATCACACATGCAAACAAAAACATTACATGTTTGATTAAACATTAAATGTACAATTCCATTCCTAATGAAAAGAAAAGGCCCACACACTTTTGTCTTAGTCATGTTACAAATGACTAACACAAAACAACAAAAAGGAGCATCTGACCAGTGAGGTCTTATTGTTCCTCAAATGAAAATGAATGTAAACAAGACAAATGACACATCCCACTCTGACACATAACTCAATGTAGGACAGTCATCAATCCCTCCCCCACCTCAGATTATAAGGGTCAAGAAACATATTGACATCAACAGGCTACTATCAGAGTTAACGGTGTTCAGCAGAAAATCAGACCCAACATAACGTCATGATTAAACATTCCCCAAAAGTCCACTGAACAATAAAAAAAAAACCTTGTCCATATCATGATTCATGCCACAATATCATACAAAAGTCTCATGCATATCTTGTTGTACCTGTGAAAAATTCTACCTTTAATAGGGAAGGATTCACATTCCAAACATACCAGGATAGCTTTCATAATGTCGATCATTAGGCATCATCACAAAATATGTTGTCCAATACTGGGATAGTCATCGTACAGAGTTTCCCTTCCAGTCGTCCGCTACTTTACATCACAGGACAGAATACACAACGCAGTATTGTAAGCCCATTGGCTAATTACTGTCGCACTTTGACTGAACGTGACTTCCTGTGTACAGATGAACAGATGTTCTGTTGTTATCTAAACATAACAAGCATACATTCATACGATTCTACAGCTGGGTTTTTTTATTTAAATCTTGGTGAAGTGAAGGGCAGATTGGTTGATCCACAAATCGCACATGCATGCAACATTTTTAAACGTCTCCATAACAATGACAGTAATGTTTGAATCAAAATCAGAAGACCGAGCACAATATTTTAGTAGTTTGGAAAAATTATTATTCTACAAAATAATTTGAATGATATACTTATACTGTGTTTTAATTATTATATCTGGAGCCCGATCTTTTTCCACCTATTATTTAACTTATTTTTGGGTTCTGTAATGAAATGCATATTTTAAGCCTATGGGCAAACGTGAATCAATCAAACTGTAACTAGGGCCTAAACATTTTCATGTTGACCAGGGCCTTTGTGTGATTGTGTGTTTGAGATAAATGGCTAAATACCACAAGAAAATGTTGTTGAACTTGTACATAAAAAACACAGAATTTCTCTACTTTCTGCCTTTTTGATGTACGTTATGTCCGGTAGCAATCTCTAAAACTCATTCAATCTCCACAAACTTTTTTAAATATTACTTTTATACCAAAATCTATCAAATGCAAGGGTGCCTTATTTCAAATTCTAAGAAATATTTTTACATGCCACTAAGGACCGCCCTAATATACACACATAAGACACAAGTGAAAACAGGTGTGAATGATTATCAATGAAAACTCCAGGTTTCCAGGTTCACATATCCACAAACGTAGGGTCCAGACAGACGACAAAACAAGGACTGGAATTCAGGGGCGTTACAGTAGGGCTATTTGATAAGGAGAAGTACGGTGAGCTATTTTCTGTAAGGCTTACAATGTGGCTTAAAGCAGATTTTACCTATTATTTCAATTATCCATGAACGAAACTGCCTTAGGTTACATTGTGACTGTGCATTGCCTATCAAAATTATACATCTTGTTTGTTTTTAATCTGTTTTAGAAAGGAAGGATGACATCAGAGGGACAGGGATGATTGAGATGAAGATGGAAACGGCAATAAAAGAGGTGTACAAGAGACAAAGAAAGAAGAGTGAGACAGGAAGCAATATCTAAAGAGAGCATTGCCGAAGAAAAAGGAGCTAGTCGGAGGCACGTGAGGCCCAGCCCAAAAAAGAAAATCTATCAATCAAATTTATTTATAAAGCCTGTTTTACATCAGCAGTTGTCACAAAGTGCTTTTACAAAACACCCAGCCTGAAACCTGTGATGGAAATTCCATCGAATAGAGCTCTTACTAAGGAAGATAAGACAGAGATCAAAATGCTCTTAAACACAATTACAGTTTATTATATAATATTTGCAAATAGAGACAGAAAGACACTAACACAAGATCAGTGTGAGTCTGTCTGAAGAACAGTTCAGAAAACCTCCTTTTGTTTAGGTAAAAAATGTTACAACAGCTCACAAAATAAGTGACATTTCATCAATACATGTTAATCTGGTCAAAACCAGTCAGGTTTATTCCTCTTATCAGTTTCTCTCTCTGCCCAAAGTTTTACCCAAATGCAGGTTGCCCACCTGCATTTTACAAATATCTCTTGAGTTCAATTGTCCATCCATGTCTTGTCGCCCTCTTACTAACGACACATTTAACATATCTTACATTCTTCTTACTAGGCAAAATACAGGTTTGGTACCTTTCTAATTAACCCAACACTAATCCAGCAATTCTCTACTCCCCTACACATCTGTAAAAGTCACTAATACATTAGTTCAACAAATTTCTAATAACAAACCCCAATGAGCAAGCAACAACAATGTTAAAGCACAGTGGCTAGGAAAAACTCCCTAAGAGGGGCTGAAATTTAGGAAGAGACCTAGAGAGGAAAAGACTTGAAAACCAAATACATGTCACAACCAGTTTTGTAATTGCTTTCATTATTACTGATACAAAAACATTTTAAAATATGTCCCATGTATGTGAACTGGCTAATTTTTAAAATACATTTTGCTAAGGTTGTAAGATACCAGCAGATGTTATTTTGAAGACTTTGTGCAATTAAATTATTAAATAAACTTTGAATCTTCCTTAACTATTGTTTTATAGCTTTATTGATAGTTAATGGTACACTTTCAGTAAATTTCATGGTATGAGTTCAGGAGTAACTGAAATGGATTTTGTAGTACTTCAAGATCCATTTGTACCTCAAAAATACTACTTTTCCAGGAATTACTCATTAATCCATGCACATAACCCCTGTGTTGCATTGATTAAAGTGTATATTAAGGGGTGTTGGTACTGTAGAAATCATAAAATGTACACCTTAATTTACAAATCAAGTATACGTCATGGTAAGATTAAGGGATAACTAATGGATTTTAGGGCACGTTAAGGGATTTTACCCCTTAATTTTTCCTTAATCCACGCACGTAATCCATTAAAAACCATTAATTTACACCTTAATTACAATTAATACCCCTTAATTAACCTCTTGAAAATCCATTAAACACCACCTTAATTATATCAATATTACTGGGTGAATTAGGTACATTTAAAGGTGAAAATTAAGGGGTTTTGTTTCACAGTGAAGAGCAAGGACGTTTCCAACTTCGTATCACCAAACAACACAGAAACAGCTTCTTCTAATGTAAAAAGTTGTGGCCGCTTTACTGCTAGCATTTTGAGTAAAGAAATTATAAAAACTAAAAAAAGGTTTTTCTGATGTCTTATTAATGTCAACATCCACGGGAATGCAGTAACACGTTTTTATCAGGTAGATTTTGTGATATTTACACAAATATTATTGTTAAAGAAACACAGCCGTTTGCGGCCGCTATGGGAATCTAAAGGAAGGCCGTCGACGGCCATTATGGGATCTAAAGGGTTAACAGTAGGTACATATGACAAATAGGTAACACTTAATTTTAAGGCATCCTTGTTACAGTTAACAGACTAAGTAATGTTTGTTAGAAGTGCCTTAAATAAAAGGAATAAACTGAGTGAACAATGCCTTACCATTTACCAACTTTTTTCTCCATGTATTATATTTCCTCTTGTTGGCCTGCCAGGCTGACAAGGCTGTGAACAACCTTGAGCAGCTAGACATTTTAGTAGATGTTGTTGCAATGGTCTCATTGGAATAAGTAGACTATTTTACGTTAATCTATGGCATCCAATCTCATATGATATGTTATGTTACGTTAGATTACATTACAATGCGCTACCAAAACGTACAATACATTACGAATTTGCTAAAACATAACAAGTTACGAACACTATTAAAACGTATCATATGTTACAAATTGTACGAAAACCTATGATATGATACGAACGCTACTAAAACGTATCATACATTATGAATTTGCACAAAAAATCCAAGCCATGTTTCAAACCGGCGACATTCAGCTCTGCAGATGGGTGTCCTGCCCACTGCTCTATACAGGGATAACAGATTTGGAGGGATGAGTAATGGCCTTACCAAGGTTGCTACAATATGTAATTAATGCATTTTAATGTTACAGTTAAAGTTAGGTGTCACAGCACTGGGGTTAAGGTTTGGGTTAAGGTTAGGTATCACAGCACTGGGTTTAAGATTAGGGTTAAGGTTTGGTTAGGGTTAGGTATCATAGCACTGGGGTTAATGTTTATTTATATAACACAATTCATACATAGAAGCAATTCAATGTGCTTTACAAAGAAAAAGAAAAATATAAAAATGCTATAGAATAAAAACAGAAAAACACAGACAACATACAAAATAAGTTTTGTCAGATTGTTCCAATTCTCTAACCACCCTCCAGGGGGACTCTCCACCCTGGTATCTGAATCTCTCCAAGCGCTTGGATAAACCCTTCAGTCCCTTCAAAAATAAATGTTACGTTTTGGGTTAAGGTTTGGGTTGTGGTTAGAAAGAAAATCGCTTGTAACATACTGACCTTGTAACACTACTACTCGCCACCCCTAACAGGAAGTTCCTATTTGGAGCAGTGGGTAGTGTACCCGTCTTGCACAGTCTGCCAATCGCTATATTTTTCTTCTGGATTATTACTCAAACTTACTACACCTACACCTAATGTAATATACCTTATGAATTCGGCTGTCAAAGATTTACATAAAATAGTCTACGTATTCCAATGTGACCAGGTTTCTTATTCAGTAAGATGCCTGAAATCACACCTTAACCCTTCTGTTGTTCATTTCATGTTTCCGTTCCCGGTCCAAAATGACCGCCCCATTATAGCTGATTATAAAGACATAGTTATCAGCTAATGTTGTGTTAGATCTTTTTATCAACTTATGTTCTTGTGAACATTACTAGTTTTGAGCTTCTGTTTGCTATTTATGGTCTGTAGGCTTCATTGACCTGAGCTCAGACAAATTGTAAATGTATGGATCATTTTGACTATAACAAATACTCCGATGAAAAATATTGTGCTATTTATCACACTACTTTGTGTCAAGGTTTAACAAGGACATTTGTTTTGAAACCGTTCCAAATCTTTAAATAGTGGCGCGAAAAAACATCTGTTGTGCACATGTTGGAACAATACGTGGTGGTTGTTGCATGTGCCTTGCAAATATATGCACTGCATAATGGCACATGATGCTCGTTTAGACATCTGTTGGTGCACACAGATTGCACCTCTTCCTTTTGTCTTCTGTCTCTGGGAGAGGAAGTGTCTGATGAATTGCAATGTCAACAAAGTGTAAACCCAAAGTACTCTACCACACTTCAGGAGATGTGGGTACTTTGAGTATCAACGAAACAGAAGTGTTCAATACTTACATGATTTCTAAGAAAATATGTAGCTTTTGTAGTGTGGTAGGGTACTTGGGGTGTAAACTTTGTTGACTTATGTCTATTGTTTGCCTTCCCTGTCTATTCAAGAATGCAGATGGTAGAGAACAGGGTTTCGTTTTTTAGTAGCCCTCTTGTCTTGTAAGGATATTGGATCTTTACTGATCTGGGGAAATAGAGTCATGTTTCTCCTGTAAACCCCTCCCAGATTCCTTTTTTTTTATTTTTCTTCTCAACAAAATGTTGGGTGTTACTGGTTTTCTGAGATGTAGTCCTTGCCAACAAGACTTTCTCATGAGTGACTCTCATTTCTGTGTGGATTTCCACAACAATCAATGGTACCGTGACCCTAGTCGTCTGCCTATTGGACCGAGACCTCTGTCTGCTGAGAACCAGACACACTCAAATGGCCAAATTTAAGCATGATAAGGGTTCTTTTTCAAAAACCCCTATGTTTGTTAATTGTCCAATAGAATAGAATAGAATATCTAGAATATAGAGGATACCCGCTGATGGCAAGACTTTTGTGATAAAATTGAGAGTATGTTATCTTGAGATTTGAACCAGTAGGTCTATTTTGTATTTCTGTGTAAACTATATTTTATTTTAGCATTGTTTAACTATGCAAGTTGATTAACAAGCAATTCTTATTTGCAGCAATGACCTGGGGAGAATATAATGGGGATATAACTGTTTTGAATTTGCGTTAAAGGGATACTTCCGTATTTTGAGATTTGGGGTATTTTCCTTCATACCAGAGTTAGAAGTAATAGATAATGTTTATATGTCTCTGCATGCAGTTTGAAGAAATTTAAAATGTAAAATATCATTAACTTTGCGTAGTTGTTGGTTGTCAACGAGTAATAGCCAACTCTTCTCAAATGAAACAAGAATTTGTCTTGGACAAAAGTGCTCAAGCAATCAAAAACAATTTAAATCAAAGGCCTAATGTGGGAACAGGGGACAAATTCATTTTTGGGGTGAAAATGTACAGTGAAAATTAAAGATTAATAAACCAGTACAAAAATGTACTGATAGAGATCCACTTTCTGAGATGAAACAGGACATTGGTTCTACTTAGGCTTTGTTTAAACAATGAATAAAGATAGACAAGAGAGACACAGAGCCTAGCCCCTGGTCTGTGGGAACAGAAGAGTTGAGACTGCAGTGCTACTAACAATAACAGTGTCAAAAGTCTAAGTCAGGACAATCAGTTAACACTGAAATATGTAGACACACTGGAGTTGAGTGTTTTGACCCTAGACTAAATCATCCAGAAGATTTAGGTGGTTCAAGGGAAAAGTGTAATCAGAACTCTAGGAGTAGATCTATTACAGAAGAGTATGAAAAGTACAGAATGGTATAACGACTTCAAAGGAAAATTTTGATTCAGATATTTCCTCAGTTTACTGTGCACTCCCTAAGTACAGGGAGAGGAAATTCAAAAGTGCTATTTTTCCTGTACACTCAAGGCATATCAAAATATGATTAACAGTTATGAGTCTGTGATCCATTGACAACACTAAACTCCTGGTATCATCCTTTGAGATGCTTTGCCAAGTCCGATGTAAGGTGTGCTGGGAGAAGAACCTAGCTTCATGTATCCCAATAAAACAATTACCCAGAACCACAAGATTATCCTTATTCCAGGATGCAGTAGGATCCATGTTCTTGACTTGGCCCTGTTCCTGGAATGGCCCTGGTACTGGCAATCCAAATTCTAGACATACGGGTGGACGACAATCCCCAGCAGGGATTGTCGTCACAACATATATAATATCACCACATATATTTACATATATTAGCATTATTTAACATAATTATGAATATTACAATAATATGTTGTTTTGGGTGAATTGCCCCTTTAACCTAAAGCAATATGAGTTGACGGCTTTACATCACTGCCATCTTGTGACGGCCCATGATATCCCCATCAAATCCATAGTTAAGGAGACAAGTTTACAAATTATTACTTAAGATCTCAAGATGTTTGAGGATTTGATGTCAACAAGATGCATGAATGAAAGACACAGACAGATGGAACTGATGGAGACATTTCCCTATTTGGTGTATGTATTTAACTAAAATTGAGAGTTTGTCCAGCTTCTTCCCATTCCATTTTAAACAAAGCCACAAAAGCGATTAGTCATATATATTTTCAATATATTTCAATATATCTGGTCACTTCGGCACCACAATTGGTGTCGCACATGCATCAAGCATAGGTGGGGCTCCCAGTTGCTACACACCTGTAGGGCCTTATCAGCCGTGACTGTATTTGTGTTCATGATATGCTTGACGCATGCGCCTCCCTGATTGTCGCCCACTCTCAGGGAACAAAGGTTATTGACATAAACCAAGGCTTTTATATTTCACTTAGGTAAATATTTTCACTTAGGTAAATTCTGTTGCCAAACAAACCCATCCATTGTCTTTTAACATATGACCTACAGCCTACGCAATTCAGTAGAAATTATATTTACACAAAGGACAATATCTGGTAATTACATAACAATTACATATCTTTCCCTGTAACGCTTAAAGCATAATAATTATATTTAAAAAATATTTAGTGACATACACCCCTCTGGAGATTGTCCTAGAGATTCAACTTTAAACATAATAATGTGTCTGTGAACTAGACAATGAAAAAAATCTGCTTTTCTAGAAATGTACAGCAATACGTTTTGGAGCGTTGTATAGGATTGTTTGGAAACCAAAATATTTTCACTAATTTACATAACATTTGGTATAATGTTGGAAGATGAGAATATAGAATTAGAGTAAATGCATCAAAACCAAACCTTTACTTATTGTATTTCAATTTTTATTTTAATTATTTTGAATCATTGAAATGTATAAGAAACAAGTCTGCAAAGAGACTATTGAACTTAATTATTGAACTGTATTTATTAGAGCCCCATAGCTAAAGATAGACCTCATTTATAATTATTGTTGTAATTTGTATTTCTCCTGAAGTACACTATTATCTCCACTGTCTTTAGGGTGTTGAGCTCCAAGTCGTTCTGACTGCACCAGTACACCAGATGGTCAATCTCCCACCTGTAGGCGGACTCATCTCAATCAGAAATAAGTCCGATCAGGGTGGCGTCATCCGCAAACTTGTGGTGACTGGAGGTGCAGCTGTTGGTGTACAGGGAGAAGAGTAGGGGGGACAGGATACCGCCTTGAGGGGAGCCGTTGCTGATGGTCAGGGGGTCAGACAGGTGCTTCCTCAGCCTCACGCGCTGCCTCCAGTTGGACAGGAAGGCTGTGATCCACCTCCACGTGGACTCGGGCACTCCCAGTTTGGATAGGTTGTCTTGGAGCAAAGCAGGATTAATTGGGATTAAAAAACATAACTCATTGCTTTTTCCCTATTAAAAACGATGAATTATAATGACATAAATTATAATTTATGGGTGCGACACCAGACAGGCTCCATTCCCCCTCCGTTTTGGAATTTTACTATCGATACCAGGCACTCAACTTATAGCCAAGAGATCGCTAAATTTTGTATTGCACTTTTAGATTAACAGCAAAGAAATATATGATTATATTACGGTACACGCTTACATGTTGGTAAAATGCAATGACACCCCACACCACTAGACTTCAACGTAACAAAAACCTCAGGTAACACTGCTTACATCTCAGCTTGAGAATATTTTTAGTTCTGTGTGATGTAGTGAAGTTGACGAGGAATAAAGATGGCGGAGAGCAGCGGCACAGATCCCACAGTGGATTCCAACGTTGTTGAAAATGCTGCAAAAGACAGGACCATGATTGTGGTCACGGTAAAAACCCCGAAAGATAAAGAGGAGATCGCAATCTCGGAGGATTCTTCTGTCGCACAGGTATTCATATACTTTCACAGTTATGCAAGTCATGCTGTCGCTACTAGCAAGCATGAATTCAAGCTAGTAGCTGTGCAAGCTAACTAGCACACACTACCTTGTTTAGATATCCAACAATTAAGATTTAGACGTCAAGTGGGGTAGCTATCCTAATTTCTTTGCTGCTTATCCTGATCACCACGCCCCTTTCTTCTAAAAAGTTATTTGTTATTTTGTACATAATCGATAACGGTAAATGTGTAAATACATCTGTACTACTACGACTACTCGTTCGTTGGGTTAGCTTCATAGCTAAAGCATTATCACAAGTCAACAACCTGGCTAACTTGCTAGCTCACTTGCTATCTCAGGCGCATCTAGGCTACCTAACTTTAACCGCTAACCGGCTAGCCTGGTCGGAGTTCCTGGTATTTGCGAAAGCCAGTCGGGAAACTGATCGTAATCTTATAGCTTGCGACATGATCGCTGATGTTTCTGTGACATGCTAAACAATGGCAATTCATCCATATACAACTAAAAGCGAGAGATAACATACATTGACTTAATGTTAGCATTACTGAACAGTAACTAGATAACCTTTTGCAAGGGGGGCGTGGTGAGGATTGCTGGTTTATGACCAATAGCCCAAAAATCTGAAGAATTTGTATGTAGTTATCCTCTTTCCTTACTCTTATGTTATGCATAACTTTACAGTTTAAAGAGGAGATATCAAAGAGGTTTAATGCCAAGCTGGACCAGCTGGTGTTGATTTTTGCTGGCAAAATCTTGAAGGATGGGGACACACTGAACCAACACGGCATTAAGGATGGACTCACTGTTCATCTTGTCATCAAGACCGCTCCAAAGTAAGACAATGTTGGTTCCAGTTTTTTGCCCAGTTTTACGATTGTAGCATTGGATGTGTGATGCAGGTTTATGATGACTTCTTTTCTGTAGGGCCACAAGTGGTAGCACATCGCAGAACTCAGCATCCAGCTCTGGGACTCCACAGGCCAACAGCAGCAGTTCCGCCTCCAGTCCAGTTCCCAATGCCAGCACACCATCAGGCACTGGGCCAACCCCAGCCACACAGCCGCCAAACTTACTGAGTGAGTGACCAAGTCCCCATTTAAAGTATAACTTCCAAAATGTGGCTTGTTGTGTCTTCCTAGGGGGGAAGAGCTAGCCAAATTCTTAAACCTGTTAGCTTCAACTAGCTGGTGTGCTGTGAAAAATGTGTTTTGATTTTGGATAGTCTATGGGTGTAATTTACTGATATAGGAATAGGAATATCCATATAGGAATATCCATAGTGAAGTTTTAACGTGCCTGTAAACTCAACATCAAATCTTACTTTGTTCACATGATCCTGCGTTCTACAGGATCACCCACCAAGATATGTATAATAATGACCAATAACTATAGCAAAATGCAAATTTTTTTTTTAATCCCAGCCATTGAAAGGGGGATGGGCTGGTGAAACATTGTTCAAAATAACAATGCAGAGTTTGTGGTACCTATCAAAAGGCTGAAATTGCAATTAGGTGTATCAGACTAACTCCTGACATCAGTTTGTGTGCATCTGGCCTCCAAATTGTACTGCCATCAACCCAAAAGACTTTGGTGAATCCCTGATTCTGTTACATTTTTATCTGATAAATCACAGTTTAGGTGGAGACTACCTTTATGAACATTTCCCTATTTGCACAGCTTGTAGTGCATTTTGACACTAGAATGTTTCTGGCGCGTATCGATGCCACGTTGGCCCTTTCAAAGACGTTTTTGTTTCGTTTGGTTCAGTTGCTCTTTACATTATCACACAGGAAGAAAAAGAAATCGTCATACCCCTACTAAACAATCCACACAACTAGGAAGTAACCTATATATGGCCTTTAATTCCCCTCACTGTCTGCCTAGGTGGTTTTGGTGACCTGTCTAGCTTATCAGGCATGGGTATGGGCTCTGCCAATTTCATGGAGCTGCAGCAGCAGATGCAGAGACAGCTCATGTCCAACCCAGAAATGCTGTCTCAGATTATGGACAACCCGCTGGTCCAGAACATGATGTCCAATCCAGACCTGATGAGACAGATGATCGTGACCAACCCTCAGATGCAGCAGCTGATGGAGCGCAACCCCGAGATATCCCATATGCTCAACAACCCGGAGCTCATGAGACAGGTCTGCAGCATGTCCTAGAGCTTGTTCTGAGAAATCATTGTGTGTGCAGCCTTTGTTTACATCTCTCTAAAATAATCATTGATTGAAGAGAACTTTACTTAGATCACATTAGCTCATTATTTGTTTGCTTATTTCTGTAGCTGTTGTTGTTTTTACTGTTTGTTTTCAATGTATTGCCTATATCAGTGATTCCCAACCCTTTTCAGCTATTCAGTTAACAGTAACTGAATCTGCCTGGAGTACCCCTGAATTACCCCCTCGTGCATAAAAAAAAAAAAAAAGAAATGTCATAATTTAGGAGAGCCTCTCTTGCAAAGCATTGCAAGGAATGGATGTTAGAAGACTTATGCCCAGATGAATACTTTATCTCGCTACCTCTCTCCAGACTATGGAGTTGGCAAGGAACCCAGCCATGATGCAAGAGATGATGCGTAACCAGGACCGGGCGCTTAGCAACCTAGAGAGCATCCCTGGGGGCTACAACGCTCTCCGGAGAATGTACACAGATATCCAGGAGCCTATGTTTAGTGCCGCTAGAGAGCAGGTACCTTCTTTTTCTGAGGATGCTATATGTAAACATGCAGTTGAATTGAATCAAGTAAGCTTGTGACTCACTCCATTTTCTCATTCGTTATTAACCTATAGTTTGGAAACAATCCCTTTTCTGCTTTGGGGGGCAACTTGGATTCTGGCGTGCAGCCCTCCAGAACAGAGAACCGGGAGCCCTTACCAAACCCCTGGGGACCACCTGGAACAACCCCTTCAGAGAGCAGGGGGACTGGCTCCTCCACGACAACGTCATCCAATGGAGGGACTGCCCCGAGTGTCTCCAGCCTCCCCAACCCCCTGGGCATCAACGCCTCTGGTCTTGGCAACGGTACGACCGCACCCTTAGCAGTTGGTCCACTGCAAAACCGTGTTATCTATACACCTCTGTTATCATTAAAACGCTTGGTTTGATGCTTGGCTAATCTGTGGTCTGTTCCTCTCACCCCACTCTTCTGTCTGTCCAGGTGTGTTCAGCAGCCCGGGCATGCAGAGTCTGATGCAGCAGATATCGGAGAACCCCCAGCTGATGCAGAACATGCTCTCTGCTCCCTACATGCGCAGTATGATGCAGTCGCTGGCCCAGAACCCAGACCTCGCCTCACAGGTCTGCGCAACTCTGCTTATGCAAAGGACCAGAAATTGTCGCTTCTATTTTGTAGCGACAGGGAAAAGATTAGCTCAGCGCATATCGAAATACTCTTGATTTCCCCAATTATTCCTCCTCCCCCAATATCATCACCCAAATGTATCCATGGCCATGTCTCATTGAAATGACTCCCGGATTCAGGAGAGCTGGACAATTGCGGAACACTTTCCTCATAGGCATCAGCTTTTGTTCCCAGTTCTTTGATTGAACCTTGACTGTGGTGGCCAGCTTAGTGCTTTAAAAAAATCACCTTAGAGAGCTTTGGCTTGACGATTACCATGTTGTTTTTGTGCTAATTGGCTGTACCTGCAACAAAATAGTTTCTCTTCCAAGCTTACTTTTAATACAGAATTTGGATTCTGTGCTTTTATTTCCATGACTCAAACTTTTCCCTCATTGTTCTCTATTATCGCCTCAGCACCAGGCATGGTTTCAGCAACATATTGGGAATATTGAAATCCCAGTTTTGAATCGCAGTACATTTTGAATCGGCCCCTTAATGTCATGATAATATAGTGAGGTTGCTAGCTATTTCCAACTCAAGTGTCTCGTTCAGATTTACAATATTTGCTTACTCCTATATTACTCCCTCAGGCAATGTTGAACAACCCCCTGTTTGCCGGAAACCCCCAGTTACAGGAGCAGTTGAGACATCAAATGCCGGTTTTTCTCCAACAGGTCAGATTTCTCTCTTCAGTTAAACAGTTACTTTTCATATGCTGAGAATAACCTACAGCAAGGAAAGAGAAAGAGGACCAACAATGATGGAATGCACTGAGTTTCCGACTAACATGACTGAAGGGAACACGTCTTGGATTGACCGTGTTACAGATGCAGAATCCTGAGGCTCTTTCTGTGATGACTAACCCTCGGGCCATGCAGGCTCTCATGCAAATCCAGCAGGGCCTGCAGACCTTACAGACGGAAGCTCCCGGACTCATGCCCAGGTAACATACAATCTGATATCCGGCTGTTTCCCTTACGATTGTTTTCCTGCAGTGATGGTAAATGAATTGGGATGTTGGCAATGGTCTGTGGCTAGCTGAGTCTAAATGGTTACATCTGAGGGACGTGTCTTGATCTAGTAATGTAAACATTACACTTAGGGATGTATTAGGGCTGCGCCACTAAGAAATGTCTCGGCCGATAACGAAAGATGATATTCATGTACCATATTAGGCCGATAACGAAAGATGATATTCATGTACCACAATAGGCCTATAACGATGTTTGTCATTTCTGTACCCTGGCATAAATTAAATAAAAAATGTTGCCTGTGATGGTGCCCCTTATTTCAACAAATATACATTCAGTCATAAAAAAGTTATTTTTCTATATACTTTACTAACAAAAGACTCTCCAAAATAATTCTGATAATGAATGGAAAATGTATAAATTGTATGAATACACATTCCTTTAGTGGATGGCTGGATATAAATGTAGTAGATAAGGTATTTGATCTTACCAGCCAACCACTTTGTTAGCCAGCCCCCATCACATAAAATACAAAACAAACGAATATGCTGTGTAATGATTCAAAATAAAAATGAAGTATTTATAGTAACAGGCAACATGGTATATTGCTGTTCAATTTACAAAAAAATATTGTGACCTCAGCTGAATCTACTAAGCCAAAATATGTCAGATCATAAATGTTCTGCTCAGTGTTGCCAGATGTGGCGGTTTTCTGCACAATTGGGCTATTTTTAATGAAAAATGGGCTTGGGCGGGTCGATTTACAGATAGGGTTGTATAGGTTTGGGCGTTTTTTTTTGGAGTCTGCGGGGGATTGGACGGTTTACAGTCAATCAGATCTGGCAACACTGGTTCAGCTGCGCCTGAAAGGCGGATACTGTGGTAACGGAGACCACAGCACGTGCGTCTGTCAGCCTCTACTTGCTAGCTGACTAAAATCTGACTGCCCTGTTGTAATTTGACGTCGTTGCTAACATTTGCAATTTAAACTCAAACTAACATTGAAATACCACCACGCATTTGAACAAAATTATTACAAAAGTAGAAACGCTGGCGTCAAGATATTTTTGGGTGAAAAGTATCTTGCGTTAAATGAATCTTTCAATGATCCGCTTTGGTACTGCACGTTGTGGCTGTGTGCTCTCTCTTTCCCTTCTGTTAACTATTGACTATCCTCCCGTGACCCATATTCAAAATGCCAATTAGGAAGTGATTCTCATCTTATTATACCTTGTACTCTGACCCATAGTTTAGGAAATCCTGCATTACAACTTTTGCTTTGTAATCCTTGGCCGAATTCAAATCCACATACTTACAGATTTTGGCATTATATTAATCCTCCCTGGACTATAAAAATTGTGTTATAAAAATTGAGGAAAGACTGGTCCATAACCATCTCTTTATAACACTGTCATCACTAGCCAACTCTATAACTAATATGGGAATGTATGATCACCACTGTCAGTCACGCGGGATAAGAACAACCTGCTATATAGCCTAAATGTCAGGGGTGTAGCTGTACACATTCGTACCGAACCGCAGGTTTGTCTGTTTGCTCGTTTTGCGACAGATTTTAGTTGTTTGATGTTGGAAGTAAAAAAAAAAAAGTCAATGTATGAACAAGGGGAAACCACTGCCACACTTGACCTGTATGCATTTGTTTTTATTCATGGTTTATTGTGCAACTTTAACTATGGTTCTTTCTTTAGTTTGGCTCCTGGTGGGATCCCAGTAATACCTTCAACCACCGGAGGCAGTGTGGAACCTGAGAACCCTCCTCCCCCAACACAGGGATCGGATCCCACCGCAGATGTCAACCCGTCCCAACAACAGCAGCAGCTCATGCAGCAGATGTTACAGATGTTTGCTGGAGGAGGCACTACGGTATGTCTGAGTTGCAAACACAGTTTCTGACTTTCTACTTGGTAACTTGCTTTTGCTTTGTGTTGTTAATTGCTATTTTGCCAACGGATGTTTTAAGTAAGCCTATACATCAATGCTAAAACTACACCCTGAGTCAATGTTTGAAGTGTTGGAACCATTTCAATTGATTGTGTACTTACCCTTTAATTCCAGTGTGCTTACACACACTTTTTTTGGTTAGCAGTTTTTCTGTAGGCACGTTAACATTTTTGTAATTTAATTTAGTCTTTTTAATCTAGAATGATTTACAGTAGCATTTGGGGTTATGGCAATGTTTCACTGAAATAATTAAATAACATGTGTCCTTACCTATAATTAGTTTAGGTTCCAGGATTGACAGCTCATGCTTCTGTTTATTCCCTGGGACAGTTTGCAAATGCTAATATTGTAGTATTTGAGGCAAAAATCCCATTCTAGTCCTGCAACAGATATTAGCATTTATTTGGCCCATCGTGCAAATCATTAACAGGTATCTCCAATGTTAATTTACTTATAGATTTAAACATGATGTGTGTAGATTTAAACATGTTTTCACAAATACTATATGGTATTTGTACCCCAGCATGTTCGTCCTTCTGAGTGGCAGAACTTGTTTTTCGATGTTTAAGTTCAGAAGGAAACTTAAAAAATCACTGTGCGTCCATTGATGGTCTATGGGTTGAGAAGTAAATACGCTATTACAAGAATGGAAAGTATAGATCACCTTTTCAATAGAGGACGTTATAGCTGTGGTTTCCTGCGGTGGCATTTAGCTCTGTGATGAGTGGGTCTCCATGATTTGTCTCCACTCATCAACGCAGCTGTTAGAGGATTTGCATGCCCTCTGTGCTGATGTTATTCCGTTCTAAACAGCTTCAGAGAATGATCTGGTTCGTCAGAAGTAAGAGCCTTCATCATTAGTGGTGATGACATTGAGGCCACTTCCCACCATGTGACTGGCTTTGCTCCTCCTTACAGACACAGGCGGTGACCCCGGAGGTGCGCTTTCAGCAGCAGCTGGATCAGCTGAGCGCCATGGGCTTCCTGAACCGCGAGGCCAACCTGCAGGCCCTGATCGCCACCGGGGGGGACATCAACGCTGCCATCGAGAGACTGCTGGGCTCCCAGCCCTCCTAACTTCCTAAGACCCCTGCGATTTACCGGGGGGGAGGGAGAGGGGTTAGATTGGGTGGCAAATGCAGTTATGGGCTAGTGTGGGTGATTCCAGATGAGCACAGTCCATCTTCTCACAATCTGACAAGCCCCTCAGACTCAATTGAATTCCAATTACTGTTCATCTCTTTGGCTGATCTGTGAATGAATGAAAGAAAGATGAGGGTTGGGTGGGGGTGTGCAGATTCCAGTGTCTATTGGAGGTCTCTCATATCAGCCCTGTGCAATGACGACATTGCTGCGAAGTGAAGCCGACACCATCACAGCCACTTCCCCTGTTGACTGTGGGAGGTACTTTCTGAAATGACAGTGGTCTTAATGGATTTTATTTAACCGGTAACAGGAGTGTACTTTTGGAGGAAAAGGGGTGTTTATATCAACGGTCAAAGGAATCCCTCACTTCTGTGACAACAACCTGCTTGTTTTTACTTAATTTCACACTATACTTAATCATGCCTCGTTTGACTCATATTTATTGCAAGAGCTGTTGAAGTTCCGTTCTGTTTTCTTTACCACTCTTCTTCAATTGACCCTCTGCTTTGATACTGTGTTGTTCTTTAAACCTAATAGAAAGGGCACAAGTCTGTTGGATTCTCCTATATTGTACCTGCGATTTTTGCTTTCACTTTTCAGCTGTTTGGGAAAGGATGGTTTTCAGAATGCATGTTCAGGCATGGTATATTTTGCTCTTCAATCAATGCTACATGGAGATTTAAATGATTATGCGGTTGAGGGTTTGGTTATGGGTTGGTGAGAAGACATTATTTAATTGTTTTTAATCTCAGCCATTTTACATTAACCAATCACCTTTTACATTAACCATTTTGTGTGTTTTCATAGACGCAATGGGATAGTGCCTGATATGTTCAACAATGTAATCAAAATACTTTGTGAAATCAATAGCTTCAGAAAGTGTACTGATTGGATAGTTTGTTAAAGCCATAGTTTAGTTGCAGACAGTACCAAATCTGTTCAGCTCTGCCTTTCTTGAAGACCCTTCAATCTGTTATCTCTTCTAATAATACCTTTAAGAACCAAGACCAAGTGTGGGTGTGTGTGTGTTGGTGGTTCATTTAGTGCAGCTGCATGGTCTACACTAGTAGTCTAATCTGATTCTGGTGGGATGCTCTGTATGTCCTGTGCTGAATCCCCATTCTCTGTCCTTCTCCAAATGCACCCTTGTATGCTACACCTCAGATGTAAAAATGACTGAACTGGATTGGTGTGAGAAGTGTGGTGGCTCATGCTTACACCAATCTGCACCCGTTTGGCAAACGAATGAGAAATTCTGTGCAAGCCCAGCACAAACACATGATTCAGGTAACAAACCTGATGAGTAGTTGGTGTTATAGGGTAGCCGGTACACACTGACTGACACCATCTACGAACAGGTGTGATGAACACTAGTCTACATTCTGTATGTTATGAAATGATATGAACTTGATATGGAGGATTTGGGCACCTTGTATGAGAATAGTTGTGTGAGAAGGGAAAGTTACAGTGGTTACCATATCTATTTGGAAAACATTAAAAGGACCAAGCTTGAAAATATCAAGAGAATTGTGGACTCAAATGTAATATTGACCTCTATTAATGCAATTAAGGATTATGCTGTTTTGCCATTCACCATAGTGAGGCTTGGATTTATATATTCCATAGTGACAAAAAGTTAAGTATGAATGTCTTAGATCATCAGTTTACTATACATTTCATTGCACTTTGAAGGTCTTGGGGTCCCAAACTGAATTTGTAATGAAGTGGGAATTTTTCAACCCGTGAGCTCTGACTTCCTCAACACAGTGACTTCTAATGTTACCCACTTAGGAAATTTCCTTGAATGACAGCGTTGTTGACAGTTCAGTAAAACTATGAAACATAAAAAAGTATATTCATATGGTTTTCAAACAATATAATTTCTTTATTAGAATATTTGTATATCCTGTTTATGGAGGAGCTTGTTAGTTATTGGCCAATCTGTTTGAGTTTAAAGCACATGAACGTATCCAACTGACTTTTACAAGTTTACCAGATCTGTTCATTTGCAATCTCCCAGTTGTTCAAGAATGCAGCATTAAATTGCAGTTAAAAGAAAGATGAGACAATAGGGGATGTGTTTACACCAGGCTTGGAATTTCGGCATTTTAGGGGCAAGGCCATTTGGCCTTCCGTGTCACAAAAATGTTGAGGGCACCAAGGCCACATGCCAGGGCACAAAGGCCACTGAGTGAAATAGAAAGATTTGGAGCTTACAAATAAACAACTTGAATTGCTGATAAGAAAAAACACTAACTTTTTTAATGTCATACTTTGAATAACTTATAACTGATATGGTTTTTCCACATAAAAAGTTAAATTATCATGTTTTAATCTTTGAAGTTACATCTACTCCTCCCGCAAAATTTTTATAGATTATGGAAATTGTTTCATTTCATGCGTTCACATGACGACAACAAACAGGCAACGGTATTGACAGTAAAGTAACGTTAAGGCTAGCTAGCCAGAAGGCTAATATTACCTCAGTTACACAAAAGTAAACCGCGAAGTATCCTTTACCATCACAATAAGTACGACCTAAATAAACACATGAAGTGACTTGTGCTCGGAGCAAGTAATTGTCTTTTTTCTTTGTTTTCACCACAAACGCTACCATATCTAGTCGTGTCAAACCTAACATTACTTCTCCGAGCTCTCAAAAAGCGTTCAGGTGTATTCTCCCACTCGGAAGTCAGAACTTTCCCACTTCCCAGTTGCTTATGAACGCACCTTCCAAAGGCCATGGCCGTCGGGAAATTCCTACGCTGGTTTACACATGCATCCTGATCTTATTGGAGAAAAGGCTTCATATTTGGGGGAAAAAATATTTTGTTTGCCTGTCAAAAGAAGCTTTAGACACAATAGGTGCATTTACAGTACTGTGAAAGTCTTAGGTGACTGAAATTTGATCTCAAGCTACGTTTTTGGGTAGTAAGTGTTTGTAATATATATTTATTTAACATACTACAATGATGCAACCATATATATATATATATATATTTTATTTTTTTTTACAAAGGAACACTACCTAAATGTCTTTAATTCAAATTTCAGTCATCTAAGATTTTTGCTGTACTAAAAGCCAAAAGTGCCAACAGTCAACTGAACGTATAATATTTAAATACCAATCTTAATATAATGAGGTGTTATGATGCACAGTGATTTGTAGATAAGTTTGTTGGTCATCATCTTGAACACTGTCAAAAAATAAAGTTAAAAGAGGTGCAACAGCTGAAACTCAGAAAGTGTTGTGGTTTACATACAGCAAAGCTGTAAAAACATGGCAGTCATCCTGAAAGTGGCTGAAGACATACAAGGACAGTCCAACGAGGGGTGAATGCCTGTCTTCGATTTTGAAAGGACATTCCATAAGATGTGGGCTCAGCAACAGGCCATTGGATTTAACTTGAAAAACTCCACTCTGTCTCTTAAACAGCTATTCATCTAGGTTATCTCCAGAGGTTGAACTGCTCCAATTCTCTGTTTTCAGCTCTCTTGTTTTTGATGCATATTTGAGATACAGATTACCCCTAACTAAGAGGGATAACTGGCTTATTTTGAAAGCCATTTCTGTTAAATAGTGTCCTCCAAAAACTTTTCCCATGTTGGAGAAAAACTACAGAAGAGCATAACCAATATCAAAAACTGGGCTAATCTGTGGCAGATGAAGCCCTTCAGACACCCTGAAATAACAGTGAAATTGGAGTGGATATAAGTCTGCACACCCCCGTTAAAATGCCAGGTTCTTGTGATGTAAAAGAATGAGACAAACATAAATGATGTCAGAACTTTTTCCACCGTTAATGTGACCTATAACATGAACAATTCAATTGGAAAACAAACTGAAATCTTTGAGGGGGAAAAATGAAAAACTCACAATAACCTGGTTGCATAAGTGTGCACACCCTTAAACTAATACTTTGTTGAAGCACCTTTTGATTTTATTACAGCACTCAGTCTTTTGGGGTAGGAGTCTATTAGCATGGCACATCTTGACGTGGC
>JACXGI010002487.1:0-72953 GCA_016801175.1 Esox masquinongy | reverse complement strand
AACTTTTATGTAATTACACATATTCACCAGTTTGCACATCTATAGGGACCAGTTTATACTCTACAGTATGTAGCTTAAATTTCTTCTCTTCTTCCAGCAAAGCCAGGTGAGAATGGATCAAGCAATAGGGGGCCGGGTCGTCTCTATTGGCCAGCGGCCTCTGCCCTCACGGCTAGACTCCGCCGCCTCATCACAGCCTACCAGCGCACACACAAACGAGAGCAGCTACGCCAGGAGGCCATGGCCCGGCCCGACGGTCGCCGGCGCCGCCGCCCCCGTGAACAACTCCTCTCCATTGTCACTGATGGAGGAGGGGCCTATTTGCCAGAGGGAGGAGCTTTTATGGCTGAGGGAAGCTCTTATATGACTAAAGGTGGTGCTTTCATTCCCGAGGCAACGGCGCTCCTGGCAGATGGAGGGGCCTTCTTCAAAGAGCGGCGTCAAAGGTATGCAAATGTACCTGGCTGGGAAATGAAACTAAGCTTTTTCAACATTCTAGCAAGAGTTCTTTGGAGGACATCCCTAAACTGACCAACCTACCCATTGTCGGTTTAATATTACCCCTGTCCTGTTTCCTCAGATGGACCCGGCGTGAGGAGGCTGACTTCTACCGTGTGGTGTCTACATTCGGTGTGGTCTATGACACAACCCGTGTGCGTTTTGATTGGACCCAGTTCAGGGCCTTTGCCCGGCTGGACAAGAAGACCGATGAGAGTTTGGAGAAATACTATTTCTCCTTCGTGGCCATGTGTAAGCGCGTCTGTCGCATGCAGCTTAAATCTGACACAGGTAAGGGCCCTCCACTTAACAAAAAACCCAAATTTTGTCTGTGCAACAACATACAGCCGTAGCCATTTTGGCTACAGCTTAATGTAGCCAAAATATATTACCAGGCAGACGGATTAACTCTTTCCCTTCCTCTTCTTCAACTCATCTCCCTCCCCTTTCTCTGTCTGGCAGAGCTCCCAGACCCCACCCTGATCATCGACCCCATCACGGAGGAGCGCGCCTCACGCACCCTCTACCGCATCGAGCTGCTCCGCCGCATCCGCGAACAAGTGCTCCCTCACCCCCAGCTGGCCGAGCGCCTGCGCCTATGCCAGCCCAGCTCGGACCTACCTGAGTGGTGGGAGTGTGGCCGGCACGACCAAGACCTACTCCTGGGTGCCTCGAAGCACGGTGTGAGTCGCACCGACTACCACATCCTCAACGACCCGGCCCTGGGCTTCCTGGAGGCCCACAGAAAGTTCACCAAGGGGGGATCTGCAGGGGGGCCTCTGCCACCCCGAGACGGAGTCCCCTCAACCGCCTCGTCCTCTTCCAACGAGCAAGCAGCTGCGGCCGCTGCTGTTGAGAAGTCCACCTGTGTCACGGAAGAGAAGGAGGTGAAGGAAGGCTTTGATGACATTCCAAGTACTAAAACTGCGAAGCCAGACCAAGAGATGGAGGGGTCAAAGTCTATCAAGGAGGAGGTGAAAAACGAGCAAGAAGGGAAGGGTGAAATCTGGAATGAAGATGAGCAAAAAGCACAAAAAACTGAGAGAATGGACTGTGACACCGTTCCAGAGGCTTTCAAGGACACCGAACCTGAAAAAGATGGCGACTCTCTCACTGAGGAGAACAGGGACCAGGAGAAAAAGACACATTTCCAAGAGACAGTGGAGTCTCCCAAAGCTTCAGAAGATCAGGAGAACAAGAAGGATGATTTGAAAGGGCTGGAGGGTGGACTAAGCACGGCAAAGTCACCTAAAGTAGTGGCGGAGAAAGGCCCTGAAGATGACGAGGAGAAGATTGAGGAAGACGACAAGTCTGAGAAGTCCTCTCAAGCTGAAGGTAGGTTCAAACTCTGTAGCTTAAAGTATTCTCACAAGTCATGGAAATTTATTTTGTGTACAAATTATTGCAGACCATCAGCCAGCTGCAACAGTTAGTGGCTTTGGGCTTTGTGTAGTTTGTTGGCTTTTGCTGGCTTTATTAAACGACTAAGTCTGTATTATTCTATTTAAGATTTCAGTTAATGAACTTCTTGGCTGTGTATTTGTACAGTAAAGCTTTAGACGTGATTTGGTTCTCTCAGAGCTGGTATTGACAATGCGATCGATTTACAGCTGGTGTTGTCTCGGAGCAAAAGAACTTTGACGAGGAGAGCAACGCTTCACTGAGCACCACGGCCAGAGATGAGACCCACGATGGCTTCTGCCCGGAGGATGGAGAGTCTTCAGCCTTGCAGGCCCTCCAGGAAAGAACATTTTCCTTCTCCTTCTGGCCCAAGGTTGGTACTATGAATATATGTCCTCTGTCACGTTACGATGAAGTATTGTTTGTAAGAAACACGTCCTTGGGTAGCAAATCCCTTAAATGAACCCATCCCTCTGCTCTCTCCCGTCCGCCCAGGACCGCGTGATGATCAATCGCATGGACAACATCTGTGAGGCGGTCATCAAGGGCAAGTGGCCCGCCAACCGCCGACAGTTCTTTGACTTTCCGGGCCTGTTGCCTGGTTACCCCAGCCCCATGACGTCCGAAAGCCCCCAGCAGAGGCGGAGCCTGGCGGAGCTGTCAATGGTGGCGGCTGCTCAGACAAACTTCAGCGGCAGCGAGGATCTCACTCTCTCGCCTCAAGTTCATGCAAGTTCTCACCATGAAACGTCTGTCTGTACTCCCCCAAACTAGATTTGGTCCACTCTGTCTCCTCTATATAACATAATATTAGTGGCCATTTCCTTTGTGGCCATCACATAAGTCTCTCTTTCCCGTCTTCTTCCCTCTGTGTAGGAGGACGCTCTGGGCATGTCATTGCCGAAGCAGCGCCGTCGCAGGCGGAGGAAGGTGGAGATAGAGGCTGAGCGTGCGGCCAAGCGCAGGAACCTAATGGACATGGTGGCCCAACTCCGAGAGTCCCACGCTGCAGATTCCCAGAGCCAGGCCATGGACCTCACCAAGGTAGACTCTACAGAATACATCATTCAAGAGTTTAGAATTCAAATTTTAACCTCAATATATTTTAAAATGGCACTTTTGGGTCAGGTCTCCCTAATGGCATATTTTTAATTTATTCATCATATCTCTAATTTAATTATTGACAAATGTATAAAGCACAATAGGCTGTTACATTAAAGTTGTCATATTAACACTTTTTTTTTTGTTCTAAGTATTGTATTTTAGTCAAAACTTTTGCTCTGAAATGGTCCATTTTGCTAAACTTGGGGATTAATGTTTTTCTCCAGGGTATGCACCACCACCACCACCATCACAAGTTACCCACGACGTCATCCCTGGCCAGCTACTCCAGCAGCAGCATGGTGCCTCCCGCGGCCCTTAAGGCTCAGATGGAGCTGCTTCAGGCGGCCACGCCCTCCAGACACAGGGCCAACGGCTCACTGGCTGAGGCCGACTTGCCCACCCGGAGGAGGCGGGGCCGCAGGAAAAATGTGGAAGGGCTGGAATTACTCTTCATGAGCAACAAGAGAGGAGCTGTGGTACGGAACAATTCATCAGACAGTGTTATTTTAAAAAAAACTATATTCTAATCGAAGATGTTTCTGGAAAATAATCTGAATTGACATGGGTCTGTTCATATTTCAACTAAAAAATGAAACGCATTGTGATTTGGGTTACATTTATTAGTAGGATCATTTTTGATAGCAATACTCCACATGGTTACAAATGAGTTTGTGGTTTCCTGTCTCCCCACCGCAACAGGAGGATTCTGAGGGGACCAAAGCTTCAGTGGAGGGGATTCAGATGCCCCCGCGCACCCGACACATTACCAATCCCAGCGCTTTAGCCCGAGTCCCATCAGTCAGTGCGGAAGATGGGGAGGCTGGTACCCCCTCTAGCAAGGACCTAAGGGACTGGTTAAGACAGCACCCTACATACACCATGGACATGCCTTCTGCATACACACCAGTATGTACATTTTCATTTTTTATTTGTATCCTGTGAAATGGTCCCTTAATTTGGAATGTGAGTGTCTTTGGAATACCTTCAACCACCTGTTCCTGCTAAATGAAATCCTCACCCAACCATGTTAGTGGTCGATATTTGGTTACAAATAGTTATCCAGTCCATTTTGTAAGGGTTGTATTATTGAGTCACTTTTCCCTCTGGTCTAAAAATCAAGATCCCAATGTCCCATGGTATTGAAGGGGACATTGCCCTGTGCATGGTGCAGCCTTTTGGATGGGTGGTTAAACGGATGTCCTGTCTCTGTGGTCAGTGAAGATCCCATGGCACTTAGTGTAAGAGTAGGGATGCTAACCCTGGTGACCTGGCTCATTTTCCAATTCTGGCCCTCATTGTAGGGGCATCCCAGTCATTGCTAGCTTTCATTTAGCTAATTTGTCCCCTCTCCTTATTTCTAAAATACTGTAGGTACTCAGTGCATTCAAGGTGTGTATGCAGTACATGCAAGTTGCCCTAGAATGTAAATGTATTATGTTAGTGTCATCTTGTGGTTCCTAAACATGTCTTTGTCTGTCTCTGTGTAGAAGAGTGAGGAGATGCTCCTCTCCTCCCAGTTCCCCAAACCCAAGCAGAAGAGACATCGCTGCCGGAACCCCAACAAGATCGACATCAACACACTCACCGGAGACGAGCGTGTTCCTGTGGTTAACCGGAGAAACGGCAGAAAGGTATTTAACTACTAGTCAAATCGAAGTGGATCAAGTGGATCACCATGTGGCAACATTTGTACCAACAACAAAAAAGAACTCCAGAATATACTATCAGAAACTGTTTTTTTAATATTCTTCATTTTGTTCTGCTTAATCCCCCAGATGGGTGGAGCCATGGCCCCTCCCATGAAAGAATTGCCCAGGTGGCTCCTGGAAAACCCAGAGTTTGCCATTGCTCCTGACTGGACTGACATTGTCAAGCAATCAGTAAGTTACTTGTCATTTAACTCTCAACTACATCCAATCACCACTTGTTTTCGATTTTGACCTTATCTGACACAAGCTCGACATCCATTTTGAACATTGAGTTTCACCTGTTAAGTTCCACTGTTTGGTTACCAAAATTTACACATGGTCTATTATAATTAGTTTAAGCATCATTTCAGGGTTAGCATGGTAGCACCTCGAACAATAACAAACATTGCTATAACAGGCATCTGTTAGTTTAGTGTAGTCAAATGGGTGGGTCTATGTAATTGGCTCACCCTTCAACCTATTCAGGTATTATAATTGACTACTTTCTCATGAAGATGATGTCAATGGCGCTATTTATGTAGGAACAAATGTTCTAAAGGCGCTGATCCACAGATGAGACCACTTATCTCCATGAACCCCACTAACCGCCATCTCTTCTCACCTCGCAGGGCTTCCTCCCTGAGGCCATGTTTGACCGTCTCCTGACAGGGCCTGTGGTGCGTGAGGAGGGTGTCCGTCGTCGGGGGCGGCGGCCCAAATCGGAGATTGCCAAGGCAACAGCGGCCGCGGCAGCCCAGGCACAGGCCACTTCATCCGGGGGCCTGAACCCCCTGCTGATGAATGGTTTGTTCGGCAGCATGGACCTCACCAGCCTGCAGGGCCTCCAGAACCTCCACAGCCTGCAGCTGCAGCTAATGGGATTCCCAGGCATGGGTGGCGGCGACACCAAACACGCCTCAGCCATGCTGCCTCTCATGCTGCCCGGCATGGGCGGTCTGCCCAACATGTTCGGCCTGGGAGGCCTGTTCGGAAACAACCTGGCAGCGGCCTCCTCCACCGCCACATCCACGTCCGCTGCCGCTTCCAACGGCACCAATGATGAGGGAGAGTCGGACGAGGCGTCGAAAAGAGATGACGCAGAGGGCGGCGGTGAGGAGGATGAGGACCGGGAGAAGAAGAGGGACACCGGGGAGGAGGCAGATTCAAGTGAGGCAAACGGAGACACGGCAGTTCTGAACGCCACCGCTGCCGCTATGGCCGCCTCCGGGATGTCAGCCAACTCCCTGGCCTTTAACCCCTTCCTCCTGTCAACCATGGCCCCGGGGCTCTTCTCCCCCTACATGTTTCTACCCCCCGGCCTAGGAGGTTTGACCATGCCAGGCTTCCCACCCACCGCACTGGCTGACCTACAGAGCGCCATGGCTGGTGCCCTTGGGACTGCCGGCGCCTCTGGAGCCCTGAGTCAGGAGAAGGAGTCCAGCCAGGCCGCCCCCGCCTCAGACTGCCTTGCTGCTGCAACAGCTGACCCAGAGACAGCCGACGACAGCGACTCAGCTGAGAGCCAGGAGAAGACTGCAGAGTCATCTGCACTGGAAGACGAGGCCTCCGCATTGGCAGACGACGCCGACTCACCAGAAGACTTAGCGGCTGAGGAAGACGGGGAGGATGCCCCCGAGGAGGAAGAGAAGAGTGACTGAAAACTTACTGGCCTTTGACATTTCTCCCCTCCTCTCCCCTTAGTGGTCTCAAGACACGTTTACACACCAACTTTATATCCAAACATGTATGAATTTGGTTTTTTCCTCTTTTTTTCCCTTTCGTTTCTTTGACAGGTAAAAATTAAGTCAGGGAGAGTGTATGTAACTAAAGGCTCTCACTGCACCGTTAAAATAGCTTAGTCAGGGAAAAAAGCAAACTGAAGTAGAGTTTTGCGGATGTCAAAAGGGTGTTATTTTTGGTCTTTGTGCACTAAATGGTGCATTCTAGATGAGATGGGAAGTTTCCTCTGAAATATTATTATAGGAATTAATGGTTCCAATAGTGCTATGCTGCTTTTCTGTTTTTTCTTCCTTTTTTGTTTCTCTACCGTTTATTGTGACAGTAAGTAGCATCTCTTAACTCTCCAGTGGCGTTCAATTTAACGGCATTAAGCGTCTATATGCTGCTGATGGGTAATTTTTATTTTGCTGTTGTACTGTTCTGCCTTGAAAAGCAGGGTGAAGTTCTCACATATCAGATGGCCTAATAATCTGTGACTGTTCCAAGTCTTTCACACTGAACGAGCTTCACATGCTCGATTCTCCTTCATAACACACCTGCGCACACGTCCGACAGTTTCATTCTTTTTAATCTCACACTAACACCCTAATCCGACTGGTCTCAGTTGGGATGACCCCTTAACCCTCCAACCGTCCCTCTCCTTGGTCTACAAAACATTCCCCACCGCTGTTTGTCAAACTTTCCGGTTCCAGTTTAAGAACTACTACTACTACTACTACTACTACTACTACTACTACTACTACTACTACTAACACCCCTGTTGTTTGACTCTTCCAAGTCACACTCAAACTCGTTATAGAAACTGTTTTCCAGTCTCACACACTGTCTGATTGCCCTGACTCTCCTGACTGTTTTTTAGTCTGACACACTGACAAAGCCGAGCAGGGGAGAGACCTCTCCCCGTCACCAAGGGGGGGAGACAGCAATAACCTAAGGCAGCTTTTTGAATGTTTCAAACATCGCTCTCCCATTATGAAAAAAAACACAACTACAACAAGTGTCAGTGAAAGAATTTGAACGCATATAAACGATGACATGAAAAAGTACTGCAATCAATTTGTCTCACTCTATTCCTGTTGATGCACTGGTGTAAGAGTAAAATAATCAGGTACCTTTATTATAGCTATTGAATGGACTTTTTGTTACTTTTAGCCACCAAGCTGAACAGCATTACCTCAATTCTAACTAGCCTTGAAGTTTACAGACATACGTTGTAAATGTATTTTTTTTCTTTATTTTTGTGTCTTTTTTTGGAACATCATGTATGATGAACTGTAGTTATGATGCTTTTAATAAAAGTGAATCATGATATTCGCCTAGGAAACCAAACCCAGAGTGCTTGTTGTGACTTTTTTTGAATTGAATGTTAAATGTAGATGTCCATTGAGTGTTGAATGATGTTGGCTGATTCGTTGTGGTGATATTGGCAGAAGGTAAAGTGAATTCAATATCCCCATAATTTGAAAATAAAGGTTTTTATGTGCAGATGGACATCTTTTTGCCAGATGTATTCATTGCTTCTGTCTGCTAAAAATATCTGGCATTTCAAGATAATCCACTTCATTCAATAATACTTTAGTCCAATTACTTGTCATGTTGCAGGAAGTGAAATAATGGTCTGCACATGTTTTAATTTTGCAAAACACAAAAATTGCCACAATATCCATTTACCCAACGTCAAGAAGAACTGGGACCCTGGCTGCATGCCAGGTCTCTTCCAGAGTTGCAGCACTTGTTTGATTTTGGCATACAGCTGTTTTAGCACATAAGCAACTCTTTCCTACACTCTTCTGAATACAATATAACATAAAAATGCCTAATAGTTTTACCTTAAAGATCCAAGGGCCATTTAAGAATTGTGAAGGGTAATTGAGAGTTTAATGTAAGTTTCTAGTTCCTGGACTTTCGGTGTCTAGCTAGCTGGTCTGCACGGACTTTCGACATCTAGCTAGTTGGTCTGCACGTGCTGATAAGGGTTTGTTTATTCACTCCACTGATCCAATAGAAACTTCTTTCATTTGATGATTTAAGATCAAAGCTGAATTAGTGTCTGAAACAGTCAGTGTTACCAGTATTATAGGCTATGTAACTGACATAATGGTATAGTGCAATGTTAATTTAAGACGTGTTGAATTATGAATTATAATTCAAGTTTCAGCATCCTTTCAGCGTATTTGTGCTCCGTCAGATTAAATTCATAGGAAAATATTTCTGAGTTAGTTGACCATGAGCTAATTTTAGAGCAACAGCGTTAGAAAACTATGCAGAAGCTTCAGGAAGCTCTGTGTCTTAGGTTTAGTGGATCCGCAGCCATTCCATTGTTTCAACACATGTCTCTTGTAATACTGGTGTTCAGCAGATGGGTTCCCCAAAAGCAATGTACATTTAACATACTGAATGTGTGGTTCATGCAGGAATCATCCCTACTATTCAGGCTTTAAACGCCTTGCCCGAACCAACTGGACTTACTGAAGGCACCATATGCTGGAGGTGGACTACAGGGAGGAGGTGCATGGGTAGAAAACAGAAGGAGGGGGTAGCTAGTGGGAGATATTACAGTGCTACCAGAAAGGGTGTGTGTTGATGGAGGGCTATCGGTTTGGTAACTCAGGCAGTCGTCATAAATGGCAGCTTTCCCGATGGACATGCTGATGTGACACGCACTGACAGTAAAAGCAGACAAGGCAGCGTTTGTTTGTGTTTGGTGTTTTGAGGGGGGGGGGACTAGCAGGCCCTGTGTGTGTATGTGCGCACCCCTGTATGTTTACTCCGGCGGAAGGAGATGAGACTAGATGAGGGACTGGTTTTCCCCTGACAGACGTCTCCCATAATCGTCCTGCTCTCACGATGAAGTAGGTCGTGAAATCCATAGGTCTCCCGTGCTTTCCCAGCATGCCTTGTGTCTGGGATGCTTTCAGTGCAGTCAGGAACATTTGACCAAAAAAACATTTGTATTCAGTCCTTGGTTATTTTTTTTCTGTATAAAGATCTTATGCACTGCATCATTGAATGACGCCAAGATTATTACTGCATGTTGCATTGGTTAATCATTTATTATTTTTATCTGTAGAAACTAACATTGTAGAAGTATGAACATTTTTGGTATTTCATTAAAAGTCAATGCTCTGCAGGTGATGATGAAGTACGTACTGTTTAGTACACTGCTCAAAAAAATTACGAGAACACTTAAATCACATGTAGGGTCTCCATGAAGCAAATCTTTAGTGTACATTGTGTAATTCATTGAGAACAAAATGACAACAACGGCCAATGGAAACCAAAATCACCAACCGATTGAAGGCTGGATTCAAACTCATACTAAAAATCAAAGTAAACAATTGAAGGGCATCAACCCAGCAACTCATAATGTGACTCAGTAGTGTATGGCCCCCACGTGTCTGTACAGTTTGGTCAGAATAAAACACTTCTCCAAATCTCAGCCCGTTTACTCTGTCGAATATAACGCACTACCTCAAACGCTGACTGCAACAGGTGAATGCACCTGTCAGTCACAGTGATCTAGCTACAAGCCAACTCGGCCCGGAGGCAGAGCGTCGACCATGCCTCTCAACAAATCATTGGTTAGTAACGCAGGTAACCATTAGAGTCATTGCAGATGGTTACTAGCTACTTTTTCCCGGACCGCATAAGCGGAGCCGGCCAAGAAGAGCGAATGTCTCTTACTGAGTGAGTGAGTGAGAGTGAGTGAGGGAGGGAGTGACTGAGTGACTATATCTTGTTAAATAGCTTAGTGGTTAGAGAAGTGGATCTGCGAACTGTCGGTCCGGTGGTCGTATCTCCTCACAGGCCAAGCGAAGTACGCATTATGAATTATTCCATATAGACGAAAACTTCGCTGGCTAATACTGTTAGTATCTACTTTGTAGTAAGCCTGAAATAAAACAGTTTACGGTTATATTGCGACTGTTTCTTGTGGATTTACGAAGTACGCATCCGTGCATGTGTTTTGGGTCAGGATAGACAAACACATTTGCTGGCTACAACATACAGTAGTTATGTTATGGTAAGCCTTAACTGAAACTGTATACGGTTATATTGCGACTGTTTCTGGCATGGAAAAGTTCATCATCAGTCTCGCTAGCAATTTCTCAATTCTTATGATTATTCCTAGAAAGTTAGTAGATACTAGTAAGCCTATTACTGGCTAATAAGCTGTTAAAACGGCCAGTGGCAAAAGCCACACAGTTAATAGACACTATGGTGGAGGTAAACTTAATAAGAAACGTTAGTCAGTTTAAAACAATCCTCAATGGAGTCTATCTGCTGAAATGTGTAATGCCATGGCATAGTGGTTAAAGAGTGTTTCTCATTTGGAAGTCCTAAGTTCGAATCTATTGAGATCAACGACATTCATCAATTATTTCTAGTAGATTCTACGATGCTCTCGTCTTTTCACTTGATGAAAAAGTTAGTTATCGTCACCTTTATTGATAGTTATTGTATCAATGTCATTCAGGAATGAAAGAAAAAAGAATGATGTTTTGCCATGAAAGAAAAAAATACGTTCTTATGCCATGAAATGAAATAGCTTTGGCAAACTCGCTTGCAACTGCTCAATTCTTATGACTATTCCAGTAAGTTAGTAGATACCGGTAAAGCTTATTACTGGGCCAGTGGCAAACACATACATAGACGGTATTTGTGGTGGAGGTAAATTAGTAAGAAACGTTAGTCAGTTTAACTATATCAGTGTCATTAACGGCCAGTTAAAACGGCCAGTTAAAACGGCCAGTATCATTAACGGCCAGTTATATCACTGTTAAAACGGCCAGTGGCAAAAGAGGATTTGTTCAGGATAGACACAAGAGGCTATACTGACACCCGGCAAATATGCAGCTCCGTGGAGTAATGGTTAACGACTCGGTTTCGAATCTCGAAAGGGCTACACTTTCTATTGCGGGCCGGCTGAACTAGGCTTGCCTGGTTTCTTGTTTTGCTCACGCTCCCCTATCGTCTGCCTCCTTATCAGGTGAAAACGCGAAGTCTGATGAAATTTTATTAGTAAAAAACAAGGTATGTCAAACTCCCTTAACTTGTCCCCATTACAATATCGTATCCATAACTGACAAAACTGCTATTGTTACATATAGTAGCCTTACATTACATTAACTAGCTAGCTAAGTAGTATTATTTTAAGATCACTGATTACTGTACATGTTTGCCACGGGAAAAAGACGAGTACAGATGAAACGATCTGCTGCTGCTACCCAAGGCAAAGGCAAGTGACACTAATTAAGTCAGTTTGTTAAATTGAGACTGGGTGACGTGGGGTTGTTAAGTTAACATTTGTAAAACCTAGCTAGCTAAAGATTCCAGTCGTCATTTTGTCCAACCATAACAGATGGATGTCGACTAATGTGCTAGGATAAGTAGCTAATGAATTCTAGCGCCAACAAAACTGTCTTTCGCAGACAGCCACCTAGCGATAGAGTAAGATAGAGTTAGTAAGAATAGTTCAATATATAGTAACGTGATTCAATATAATCTGATGTATGGAATGGGAATATAATTTTATAAACACCTTCTTGAAGTCAGCTGTTTATCAATTTAATAATTGGATATACAACATTTTGTACTTATCTAAAATTGTTACATGCCTTGTCCATCTGGATAAGTGTCTACTGAGTTACTCAAATGTATGTGAATGACAATTATCTTTCATCAACTAAGCATACAAGTAGGACACAAGTTTACCTCACAAATTGAGGATAAATGCCCCGATGTCCCAAATTTTGCTCCACCACCTTTGGACTTGTGGTGCCACCTCTGATATAGTTAGTTGATTCCTGATGTCATGAAAAAAAAACAGATGATAAGAAGCACAGAGCCGCTGCCTTTGCCTAAGTAAAACAGACTCATGAACGACTGACTCGTTAGTTTTACGTTTGCAAATAAAAATAGATCAAGACAGTAGAATTATAAATACATGTTTGTAACAGATAATTGGACACATGGTGGGCCTTAAAAAATGTAGTTGATTTTTGATTGTAATGATGAACACAGATGAAATCGTACACCGAGTCTTTGCCTAAGTAAAAAATGACTCGTGAACTACTGACTCGTTCAGTTTTATCGTTCAACTGAACGATTGTTTCGGGTTAACTCGGGTGTGACGTCATTCCCAGTTCCGACTTCCGAGGTAAATGGAACGCAGCACGTCGGTTTGACCTTCTCAGAGAAAAGTTTATCAAGAAAGTAGCATTGTAAATACATCTTTTTACCGGATAGTTGGACGCATGGCTTACAGTGATTAATGGAGTATTTGATTTTTGATTGTAATGATAAACATAGTTGTAATGATAGAGTAAAACAAGCGTTTGCTTAAGTAGAAAAGACACAAACGACATGATGATGATGATGAGCATTAGTTGGCCCCCGTGGGGGGAGGGGGGGTTTGTGTAGGCCAGGGGTATTCAAATCTGGCCCTTGAAGCCAGTTCCACGCCATTTCTTCAGTGCAACCCTCTTATCAGAAACGTATTCAGACTTAAGACACCAGGTGGGTCCAATTAATGATGAGGTAGAACAGAAAAACAGTAGGCTCTGGCCCTCGTAGGGTAAGATTTGAATACCCCTGGTGTAGGCAGTACTGACTCAAATGAACTTTTTGCTGGACGACTAGACAAGACCCAAGTCAGTCAGAAAGAGTCAAACTTCCCATCACTACTAAATAACCAGCAAGGCAACCTAAGCAACAATGTTGAGAGGAATTAGTATTTAGATCGGTATTTTAATAACCATAATGTCTGTTGTTTTAGAAATAAATTTGCCACCATTTGGCACTGCCCCTACAACACAGCCATTCAGAAGCTGTCACTGATCAAGACATTTTAATAGTCAGGTTTTATATGGGTGGATTTTTGTCTTGCCTTTTGTCACGCAATATAATTACCTGCCATAGGAGTTTAATACCTCGCCCCCCATTCTTCCCCCATGGTGCCCTCCCATCACCGAACTAGACAGTCCTGGCAAAACTTTTTCTTTTTGACCATTTTCATAGAAAAATATAACAGGAAGGTACTTGAAGATGCGTTATGGTGCGACCTAGAGTATTCCAGTTGTCTGCAGCGAACATGTAGTTACAACAGCGTAGGTCTAAAACCGTCCTTCTGTTCTTTCAGTTAAAAAGTTATTCGCACACTTTCTTTACAATAAATCATATGTTCAGTACCTGGAAATATATGTTAACAAATGAAAAAAAGGTCATTCCGGGATCTTAAGAACACCAGTTTGTAAAAAACAAACATTTGTTTTCTTTTTGTATTCATTTAATAATGGGTGAAGTGGATTATATAGTATTAAAAAAAGACTTGCTTTGGCTCATAAGCAACAACCTGGCTACTGGCTAAAATTGTACAAATGTTCCGGAATGCTTCTTTAATTGTTGCCCATAAACAAATTGATATTGAGAACCAAAGGACTGAATTGTGCCTTTGATATGACTCAGTTGTGAAAACGATTCACTTGTCCTTAGCTACAAACATTATTCAATATCATCCTCCAGAAATGCAGGTATTTGTTGACAGCACAAATATATTGCATTCATTCAAGGTTGAGTGTAGTTTAAACTGGGTGTACTGTACACTAGATTCAAAGAGCAGAATACGTAGATTCAATTTAATTGAAATACAGCACTCTCACATCCTCAATGGTACAAAGCACTTAAATACAACAAAGTCAAACCTTCTTAAAGCAAAGCAACGTTAACAGAAGCAAATTAACCCCACTGATTCTGCTGTTCTGTGTTTGTGTCAATAATATAGGTGGCTACTGGTCCCAAAATCCAAAACAGCTTCCACCTAATCATCACAGTTTTCAAATGCGCTGATCATAAAACCTAATAGCTGGAAGCTGTTAGGGAACAGATAGCCTAGTAGTTAGTGTGTTTGGACCGGATGGATTCTGGTTCAAAATCCCAAGCTAACAAAGTCTAACAAACCTGCTGTTGTGTTCTTGAGCAAGGAACTTAACCCTAATTGCCCATAAGTCTCAATGGAGAGTGTCTGCTAAAGGACTAAAATGTAAATGGTAATAGGAGGGCTTGCTTTTCCTGTCCGGATCTTTCAGTGCAGAAGAGAGAAAGGAGACTAGAGAAGGAAACCTATTTAAACTGTTGAGATGCTGCCTGTGACTGGCTTGCTGGAGTGAGACTAATCCTAATTGTAAGGTCCTACTGAGTAAATTGGGGGGAGGCTAACATCCTTAATGAGCTGATATCAACAGCAGCTTCAACAGGTCTGTTAGCCGCTACACGTGTGCCTGTGAGTCTCTGTCTTTTATGGCCTGCATGCATTTTTCCATGCGCATGCTTGAAAGCCTGGTTATCAAACTGTTTTACATGAGTTTGGGGAATAAACTATTGCTAATATTTGTACCTAGTGCCTACAATTCTTTTTTAAATACATATTTTTGAGGCATTTGGTACTTTATTGGACAGGAAAGTGTTGAAAAATCAAGGAGAGAGTTTTTGCTGGAAGAGAAGTAGGTCGGATTTGAACCCACAGCACAGCAGTGCATATTTACCGGAGACAGCAGCTTAGACTGCTGGATCAACCTTTAGTGCAGCGATCAGTTACTACTACATACCTTTCTGCACCTATAGGTATTTCAATGCCAGGTCATGTCAGCCCCCCAGTAATTTGCCAGAATGAAAGAATTTATCCAGTCCAGTTATTTAATAGAAAGAATATTCCAGAATAAGATCTGACCCGTCCATTATTTCCTCAGACACTGTTGCAGGCTGCAGCCCCAGTCCGTCCAGACGGCGCCTTGTTGACACTGTGCAGACCGGCCGGATGAATCCTCATTCAGCCCACTGCACGTGTCACTTCCTGCTCTGGTCTCCATGGCGAGCAGGGACTCTGCTCCTTGCAGATAAAGAGCCATCTGCAGTCACCGTGACGACGAAGGGCCCTTGCCGTCACGGCGACATGATTGATCGCGGTAACCTGTGCTGGAGACACCGGTAGGGGGGGGGCGAGCGAGGGCAGATGTCCTTCTCTCCACCTGAGGGGATTTAAAAGTGTCACACGGCTCTCTCACCGCCCGGTTCCCCGGGAGACGGATGTGTTGCGCGTGACATTGAGGGCGAGAGGCAGAGCATCAATCGCATGCTGCATGATGAGTGTCACACGTAGAAACCTGCTCCTGTCACACACACAAATAGACTAGCATGCGCACATACAGCATCACACAAACACACAGTCACACACACAGGCTCTCGCACAGGTACACAGCGACAGACACACACACGTTCGTTTAAACTCACACCTCAAGCACAAACCCTCACACTTGGATGCGTTGCAACACACATTTACAAACACATTACGCACATTTAACATCCCCCTTCTATATCCATTGACATTCATGCACTTTTTCACTGGAAACAAACCATCAGAGCTATGACAGCTGTGTGTGGCTCCTTTCAGAAAAGCAACAGCACAATAACCACTATTATATATGAGCTATCCTATACTCACAAATCTAATCTTAATATACACTGATCGACCATAACATTATGACCACTGACAGGTGAAGTGAATAACACTGATACTGTTGTTATCATGTCAGTGGGTACCTGTCAGTGGGTGGGATATATTAGGCAGCAAGTGAACATTCTGTCCTCAAAGTCGATGTGTTAGAAGCAAGAAAAATGGGCAAGCGTAAGGATCTGAGCGACTTTGACAAGGGCCAAATTGTGATGGCTAGACGACTGGGTCAGAGCATCTCCAAAAGTGCAGCCCTTGTGGGGTGTTCCCAGGCTGCAGTGGTCAGTACCTATCAAAAGTGGTCTAAGGAAGGAAAAGCGGTGAACCGGCGACAGGGTCATGGGTGGCCAAGGCTCATTGATACACATGGGGAGGGAAGGCTGGCCCGTGTGGTCCGATCCAACAGACGAGCTACTGTAGCTCAAATTGCTGAAAAAGTTCATGCTGGTACTGATAGAAAGGTGTCAGAACACACAGTGCATCGCAGTTTGTTGTGTATGGGGCTGCATAGCCACAGACCAGTCAGGATGCCCATGCTGACCCCTGTCCACTTCCGAAAGCGCCTACAATGGGCATGTGAGCATCAGAACTGGACCACGGAGCAATGGAAGAAGGTAGTCTGGTCTGATGAATCACGTTTCCTTTTAAATCACTTGGATGGCCGGGTGCGTGTGCATCTCTTACTTGGAGAACACATGGCACCAGGATGCACTATAGGAAGGAGGCAAGCCGGTAGACGCAGTGTGATGCTTTGGGCAATGTTTTGCTGGGACACCTTGGGTCCTGCCATTCATGTGGATGTTACTTTGAATGGCAGGACCCATTCAAAGTAACACCTACCAAAGCATTGTTGCAGACTATGTGCACAATTTCATGATAACGGTATTCCCTGATGGCATTGCCCTATGTCAGCAGGATAACGCTCCCTGCCACAAAGCAAAAATAGTTCAGGAATGGTTTGAGGAACACAACAATGAATTCAAGGTGTTGACTTGGCCTCCAAATTCCTCAGATCTCAATCCAATCGCGCATCTGTGGGATGTGCTGGACAAACAAGTCCAATCCATGGAGGTCCCACCTCGCAGCATACAGGACTTAAAGGATCTGCTGCTAACGTCTTGGTGCCAGATACCACAGCACACCTTCAGAGGTCTAGTGGAGTCCATCCCTCGATGGGGGCTGTTTGGCAGCAAAATGGGGACCTACACAATATTAGGCAGGTGGTCATAATGTTATGGCTGATCGGTGTACGCCACAACGCTGTCATTTGAATCAGACCCAAGGTGGTGACATCCAGGTCATTTTGAAGGGTGTTGGCTCCTCTGTCCTTTTGGACTTAATGAGAACACACACTCAAATGTACGCCTCAAGTCCTGTTCCTTCAGTGTTTGGGAGACACTAGATTTCACTTAGAAATTTAGATACCCCTGTAACTTTTTATGCAACAATCCCTGATTGAGTTAATAGCAATGACATACATTTTTTTAAGCAATGTTCAGTTTGTTGGCTTGATGTCTTTATCTCAGGGACGATGAAGAGTCTATCAACATTGTGGATTGCGTAAATAAAAAAGCATTCGCCCCACCAGTGATTTGGTAAGGGATAGGGCAGGAGAAATTAAACTTCTCAAATTTAAAGAGTCCTTTGTTGGAAAGACTGACCATCAATGATGTTAAAATTATATGCTGTATTTTACCATGTTTATGGCTAAAGAGTTTGTTAACATTTTCTGGTAAACAAGCTTTTATTTTGGGTTCAGATAAGGTACATTATATATAAACCAATCAGCCATAACATTATGATCACATGCCTAATATTGTGTGGGTCCCCCTTTTGCCGCCAAAACAGCCCTTTTTCAGCAATTTGAGCTACAGTAGCTCGTCTGTTGGATCGAACCACACGGGCCAGCCTTCCCTCCCCACGTGCATCAGTGGGCCTTGGTCATCCATGACCCTGTCGCCGGTTCACTGCTTTTCCTTCCTTGGACCACTTTTGATAGGTACTGACCACTGCAGACTGAGAACACCTTACAAGGGCTGCACTTTTGGAGATGCTCTGACCCAGTCGTCTAGCCATCACAATTTGGCCCTTGTCAAAGTCGCTCAGATCCTTACGCTTGCCCATTTTTCTTGCTTCTAACACATCGACTTTGAGGACAGAATGTTCACTTGCTGCCTAATATATCCCACACACTGACAGATGCCAGGATAACGAGATTATCAGTGTTATTCACTTCACCTGTCAGTGGTCCTAATGTTATGGCTGATCGGTGTATAATATGAGAGGCATTTGCAACAAATGTACAATACTTCCAGAATCAACGGTTAACACCTACTGCTTTGATAAAAATGTAGATGGATTAAGACTTTTGCACAATACTGTATATACTATAATTATTTATAAGATCAAAAATGTTTGCAGCAAAAGCTGATTACCCCTTGGTTCCCTAGAGAGCCTTGACGTTTCAGAGAGTGTCCCTCCAGTAGCTGTGAAATCGGGGGAAAACACTTATTTCAAAGCAACGCTTCCTCTGAGCTCTGAGGCCCAAGAGATTCTGTACTGTATTTGTTGTTAAAGCCTCCCTATAGTTTGAGGGCCAGAGTGAGAAACAGTATTTATCATTTAAATCAGTCATCTGTATTAGCTTTGTGGCCCTGGGGAGATGCCTGACTGTGAAATAAGAAAGAAACTCTAAACAATAAAACTTAAAAAATTTTCCCAACAGACTCAGGGCCAAAGTCAATCAAACTGAAAACTGGAAACTGGGGGAAAGAATTGGGGAGAAAAAGTGAATGCAGTCTCCGCTACTAGGGAAACAGTACAGAAATTTGAAGTTACATTCAACTCGTCCAAGAGATCTATCAGTTTGGTTTGATTGGAAAGAGACCAATGTTTTTGACAGAGAGACAATCTGATTAGCTAAAGTGAATGTATACACTCTGCAAAATTGGGAGCATAGCTTTGGTCTCTCAAAATCTTCTCAATAAACAGGAAGTTAATTCAAAAAATCAAAAATTCCACAGCTGCCTCCGAGAGTGTGTTGAGATTAAGTGTGCCGTAATTCACTGCGAAGACCTTATCTGGACGCCGTATTTCACAGTAAAATCAAGCCATGCCAATGCTCCTATTACGCATACCTAACCTGGGTGATATCTGTCGCTCAGATTTAGGGACCCGGGTGTTCAATTAAAGGCGCAAAGGCAGTGAAATATGAGCTGAGGTTTTTTTTAGGGGTCCATCTTCAGGGAGCTGCTACAGTGTTTCATCACGTCTCGGTCTGTCCCATAATATCTCATAATGATTCTGGTCCCATAAATTATCTCATCTTGACACTGAGTATCGATTGGGAGGAGATGGGGATAGATGGATCTCCACAATGAGCTGACCGATGTTCCCACTACCAGGCCTGTTTTGAGGCTCAATTGAAATGTCTTCATTCCTTCTTCCTCACTCTCTCTCTCTCTCTTTCTCTATTTCTCTTCATGTGTGTGTGTTATTTGTATGTGGGTGTATTTGTTGTTATCCATAAAGAATTGTTTGATAGAAGTTTTTTCCTATCACCAAGTTGGACTATGTTTGACCTAATGGATATGTAGAGTAAGGTGTTTTTCTTGACCTTTGCCTTTACTCACAATCAGAGCCAAAAGAGCACTGTCTGACACCAATGTCTGTGGAAGTTGAAAAGATGGTGATATTTGGTCTGTACACATATGTTGTTATTCAGTCCTTCTATGTCTGTGATTGGTTCATTTGATCAGTCATAAATGTCTGTTTGACATAGCACAGTATAGTGCAGCAGGGTACAGCACAGTGAATCCATGTATAGAACAGTACAGTAAGGTGCATTTAATGTGCAATACAGTAACAAAAAAAATTAAGCACAGTACAGTACAATATACTCTACTGTACTGAAAAAGAACTCTACTGAACTGTTCTGAACTAAACTGTATTGAACTAATCTGTAACTCTTCTGTACTAGACTAAACTGTAGTATACTTTACTGAACTAAACTCTACTGTACTTTACTAAACTCTACAGTACTGTACTAAACTAATCTGTATGGTACTGATGTTAACTAGTGTGTGCTGTACTGTACTGCACTGTGCTGAAATGTATTTTTTCCATTCAAACTTATGGAGCTTGCTGTGCAAAGTCTCCTTTTATACATTTACATTTTGAGCATTAATTACTATCTGTGCATTAAAATAAGGTAGACAAACAACCAGATATCAGTCATTGCAAACAGAAACTTTTCTGTAAATGTTGCTAAGTACTGAAGTACTTATTTTTTTCTCTTGGATGACTAATGTTGGTTTTGAGGTAGATTTTTGCCAAAGAGTCTTCAATGAGCTAATTGTAATACATTTTATGGGGTGAAATTCAATTCAATGCAAAAAGAGATAAGTTCCCGAAAGTATTTATTGTCACTACAGAGAAGTATCTTGATCTTTTGATAATTATTTTGAACTCAAAAGTTGCTGTTTGCAAATTACAGGGACGAATGAACATCTCTTTCAACAATGCAATCTGGTTCTTGATGTACAGTAAAAAGATCGGTTCAACAAGAACCCTTCGTGATCAATAAACCATCAAACCTACCAGAAAAATAAGAATGTTCAACTTTCAGTGAGAACCGGAAATGGAAATCTACATAAAAAAAACATCTAACACGTGTTTTCTACATACTTTTGCCCACTGGGAATGCATTAATAATGTGGTGTTTCTAGGAAGTCATCCACATGACAGGTTTACACATTTATACTGCACCGTCCAATGTTCAGCCAGACAAAATAAAAATAGAAAGAAGAGTTCCTCAAAACCTTGTTTGGTTAATCTGAAAAAGATTGGCATGTCCAGCCCTCCTATGCATGAATCACATTTTTAACTTTAGTAACCTACAGCTCAAACCAGACGGGTTGCATAGTGTTTATGTGAAGAAAAATGTATTCAATCCATAATAACTTGAACAAAAATGATGTGGGAAATATGTGGGCCTGCATGGACATGAACAGGCGTTATTGTGGCAGTGATGTCTGATGTATGCGCACATGAAGCCTGAACACAGACACAGAAACACACAAGCTCACAAACAGACAGACACGCAAATACACACACACGCACAAGAGCTTCAATGTGTGTTTATCACTCCGACCCGCACCTCTCCGGTCCACATCTTAGATTGTTGCTAAGGGGCTGAGGAGAGACTGTGCTGCTGATTGTTTAGCAGCCATGTTCACAGGCCCCGTCCCCTGCTTAGCACGGCCAATATATTACACTACAAAGAGCCCAGGCCTGAGGGAGAGAACAACCAGGGTCCTCACACAGAGCCTCCCTCTTACACTGTCATTAGGAAGAGGACAGGGGACAATAGTACCAAAGAGCGGACGCAGAGGGGATGGTGTTTGCGTGTGTGGGTGCATGTGTGGGAGAGGGTGAACGTGCGAATGCCAGGGAGAGAGTGGGTGAGTGGGCTGGAGAGCGCACATAAGTGTGTGTAAGAGAGGGAGCGTGAAAGAGAGAAGTTGGGGGAAGAAGTAGTGTGAATCTCCTGCTGCTCTGTTCACCGTGCTGACAAATGACCTATCCCCCTCCCTTGACCCGAATCATGCCCTCCCCTGCTCTCTCTCTCCTCCCCCCTCCTCACACCACCCTTCCCCTCCCCCAACCACCCAGGGGAGGGGGGAGGGCAGAGTGAGAGAGGGTTCTGACGTCCATCACAGGTCTTTACATTAACCGCATCGCTGCATAACAAAAAGAACTCTCCCTTCTACCGCACTATCCTCCTTTCCAGACAACAGCACTCCCCACAATATTGAGGCTGTGAGTAATGAGGGGGAGCGGGGCCAAGGGGACAGAACGCCACTGGAACTGTTAGGATCCCATCTCTTCATTCCCCCTAGTTGAAGATGTGTTGCTCTCCCCTCCGCTGGGATAGTGTCCTGTTCTCCCCCCTCCCCTCAAAATGCCATTGGCTTGCTTTCACCTCCACTTAAAATGGCCTCTGTCCCTCTCTCTATTTTTGCATCAAAGACTTGTTGCTGTCAGCTTTTCTCATGATCACTTGTTGCTCTATCCTAGGGTTTAATTCAGTCCAACCTGAGTGGCAGTATTTAGGCAGGATCTTTTCCAGTGGTCAAATGAACTCACAAACTAGTTTTAGTTACAGTTTGAACACCATTACCGGGGCGACCACCCTCACAGGGATTTTGATCAGGGTTAGTGTCGGTACGCAATGAATATTGTTGATAGAGACACTGTAAACATTGCTCTTCTTTAGGCTCTCTTGTTTTCAGTTAAAAATACTTTTCTCTACCCAAAAAGACTACTCCTGTATTTGCTGGTGGGATATCCAATCAGTCCTAAATCAACTGCTGACCCTTTGCCCTGGACACATGAATCTGAAAGGATCCAATGGGTGTAACTATTGTGGTTATAGTGCCACCTAGCTTTCTTGTAGGCTAACTAAAGAGTTTTTCCACAATGTTGTGCCCACCCATTCAATCCTTTCAGAGATAGGGGGAGGGGTTTACCCTTAATCCAGATGTGTCATGGTCAGTGATCACATGCCCAGGACAACAGGGTCAGACCTCAAGTGCAAAGTGTGGGAAGACCACCTGATCAAATTCCCTGGCTTTCACTTAAAGGGAACGTCCGCAGTTTCTACATGAATTCTTTTAACTGATATTTACCCACTAATTCTTGAAGAATATAGTTTTTTTTACCTCAGTTAGTAAATGAAGTGCAGGTAAACCAATACTAGGTAACTTTGAAACACCGTTAAAAATATAATTTTGAAATCATGAATAGTACATCTTTGTCTATGAATTTGAGAGTGTAACATTTTTTAAGCCCCAACCCTCAGCTTTTTACCCATGCAGGGGTGGGGAATATGCTTTGTTATTGTTTTAGTTGCTCTTTACCCCTTTAAGTGGTGAATATTACATTTACGTCACAGAGGCCTGTGTATCATTATGGGGATTTTAGCAAAGCTGTTTATCTAGTTTAGGTATAAGAAATTGTATTCTTAGTATTTAATGAGATGGTACAGTTACTGACATGCAGTCAGGTATACAGGCTCCAGAAGCACAAGTAGTGTGTGAGAGCAGGATGACCTAATCAAGACATAACCATAGTTCTCTGTAACCACCACTTCTCCAGACTGCACAACCAGCTATCTTAAAGCACCTGCACCCCTCGAAGTGCTTCACCAAATGGCCACTGCCTGGGGGTTCTCATCACTTGATACTGGAAACCTCCCAGCACAGACGACAGCTTTTTTACCTAGGTCATGTGATAATTGACCTAGTTGCCTCGTCGGCATTGTAAATGAGAATTGGTTCTTAATCGACTTACCCGGTTAAACAATAGTGACATAAAAATATAAAATAAATAAACACTTAGTGTAATTGTTTATTCTGCTGAGAAGCCAACTTTGTTATTTTTATCTGTCTAGTGACCATAAAATACTAAACTAATCAGTTCATATTTTTCCTTGAATCAACACAATTTACATTGCACTACAAATATAGTATGTGCAACAATTAAAGTATTTAAAATGAACTTGTCAAAACGGAAGCTTAAAAATAATAGTTAAATTGTATAAAACAATCTAATATTTATTTAAATGCTAGGCTACTACATAAGTGGGCATCTGCTTCAATATCTGGATGGTGATTATCCTTCACTATATAGTCGAGCAAGTGAAACGAAGGATTAAATCCATCTGCTGACTTTGATCTGGTTGAGAATGCATGTTTGTTTTACACGGCTTATTTGTATGAACGTTCCAAATTGTAGCTTCCCACTGAACGCATTTCTAGGTCTTGTACAGCACTGTCACCTAGTGGTAAAATGAGGAAGAACGTGTGAAGTAATACAGCACAAACCACAAACAAATGTTAAATGGTCTGGCCTCTGATTTTCCCTTATTAAATAATAAAGCCTACACAAGAGCAAATAATAAATTAAGTTGTGATTAACTGCTCTGTCCATGATGAGTAGAGGTAATTTCGTAGTTCATTAGTAGCCTAATATCCATTAGAAGGAAATTAGTGTGTCATACTGAACAGACAATATATATGCTTTAAGCCTCTAGTTTTATAATGTACAGGCTATAATTTTTATGGTAGTAAGTGATCTTATTTGGAGATAATTCAAAGTGTATGAAGATAGTTCAGAAGTATCATGGTCAAACATCAAATGTAGAGGACAGGGTAAATTCCAGTCCTTACACCTCCTGAAAACCAATTCAGGGAAAAGGTCAGATGGGAGGGACCTCTGACTTTTTTTAATCCAATGGATTTTGAGAAAAAGTCTATGAGAGAGAGGATGTGCGGAGGATGCAATTGAATAAAGGCCCCACCCAGCAAACAACCAAATGAAATGGTATTTGTTACAAGCTTCTTAAATAACAGGTGTACACTAACAATGCTTGCTTTTGGTGTTTTTCCAAAAACAAAGAGTTAATAAGTAAGAGAAAGGAATATAGACAACACAAATAAATGCAAAATGTTCAAAAAAATTTACACAACGGACAAATCATCTCAAGTAACAGAAGCCTTGTGTAGGCTACCAGTACCAAGTCCATGTGTAGGGTTAAGAGGTAGTTGTGGTTTATGTAATACATATAAAAGAAATGGGGCAACAGGTTGGAAAATAAACTTTAGGTACCGTGTATTACCCTGGTTCTCAGAAGCTAGGGAACGAGGTACGACACGTGGAGTATGCGGTTTCACCGCGTGCACAACCTCAATAACCTCTTCAATCACGCCTTTCAAGGCCAATGAGGCATTGAGCCGGACAGGAAGCTCTGCCTTCTAGGCAATAAAACCATTGTTACAGGTCTGTTCTTTATTGTGGCTTGACACCACTGAGTTCTCGTTGTGTCATACTTCATTAAATTATATGGGGTTATCCAATCAGGCGCTGAACCGGCCAGTTGGAAAACTGAACATGGCGGCATATGGCAGCCTGCCAAAAGGAAGCAAGTGGATATGCATTTGGTCTCCTAGTGTAACACATTTTGCAGACCACCTATGCACCTATTCTGCGCAAGCCGACAGCACTGCACTAAGACACTATATGGAAAAAAAATTTTTATAAAACGATAAGGAAATCACTGGAAATCAAATTTGGATTTAGAATAAATTGGACAAAATTAATTCATGTGAGCTATGCTACCAGTTGATTTGAATTGCATGCACGTCTTCGGCGTTCTTGTTTTTTTCAATCGCATCTACAGGCTACATCTATGCCAAAACACTTATGGTGATATCACCTTCCATTTAAGATCGACCCAGAAAAATTATTTTAATTTCCTTTATCTAATCAAGAATTATGTATATAATAACAGCCTGTACACAAAAATAGTATAGTAAATTATAAAACACAAAAGTCCAATACATAAAAAAATACAGCTCCGGAAAAAATTAAGAGACCACTGCACCTTTTTCTTTCCTTTCCAAAAAAGTTGAAAATGAAGGTTTTGAGTGAGGAACAGAAGCATTCAATTTGCAGTGCTCTCTTAATTTGAAACCTTCTGTTCCTGTACTGTACCTTCCTTTTCAACTTTTTTGGATAGGAAAAAGGTGCAGTGGTCTCAATTTTTTCCGGAGCTGTATATTGTATATACAGTACTCCCCCCACAATTTTTTATTTAAAGGGGCACTTTGTGGAATGCTGCCTTTTAATGTTTACTAGGGCACTCGCAACAATTTTGTAGGAAAACATATTTGAAATATTAGCTTAAAACATGCTTGGTTATTCATGCTTGTATTTATGCTAGCAGTACAGTAAAGATATATAAGATATGGCCCCTTTAAGGAAATCACAATGCAAACAACACAATCATTTATTAAACTGAACAATATTCTTCCCAACTCAAAGGATACTCCATCGTTTGATTGACAAAATAAAGTTGGACCTCTACCCCCTACTAGGAATTATTCATTCCATTAAATATGTTTCCCTCCCACAATGACTTCACATTTTCCTTAATATCCCTATTCATGTACCCATTCAATTCCTTCATTAATCATTATAAAACACACAGAATAGGTAAAAACACATCTGGCAGACAGCCTCTCCCAAATTTTATAATATTAACTTTCTATTTGGCCGGTAACAATTGCTGATGTCTTTTGGCTTGATAACACTCCAGCATCACCCATCTGGCTTAGGATGAAGTTTGAGAGTTGCCAAACCTTTGTTGTTGGCGCTGTGATAGTCCTTGATCAGACTGGAAAAATAGTAAAATTGTAGTAAATAGTAAAACGTTTCTGCACACTTTAAGTCTATTGAGATGCACATTTCTTTAATAGTTGGGCTTTCAGTCAAATGAACTACATCAGAACATGTCTCGACAAAGATTTTTTACCAGGGAGACACATTGAGACCTAGGTCTCATTTACAAGTGTAACCTGGGAACATTAATCCAGGAATAAAACAACAATTAAATACAAAATACATGCAATTTACATACAGACTGACATTAGCCATCTCAATCAATTAAAACAAACATATTTCCCACTATAAAAATCTAACAATTTTTTAAAAAATTGACACATGGACACCAAGGCATCCAAACAAAACTCCAATTGGATACTATTCCAGACATGAGGTGCTTTAAATGAAAAGTCAGAGCTACTCAACTCAGTAGTTACAAAAGTAACGCTAACCAACACTGATCTTGTGTTGTAGCCAGAGGATCTAGATGTCAGAAATGTTAAGTATACAGGAAGCCTGTGAAGTAGAGCTTTATATACGAAAGAGTAATGAAGGGATCTACACACTTTTAAGGAGGTCCAGCCAACTTTCTGGTAAAGGATGCAGTGATGAGTATTATAACTGTCTGATGTAATAAAACAAAGGGCACTATGATAAACAGAATCAAGCAACTTCAGAGTAGAATCAGATGCACTTTGGTATATTGTATCACCATAGTTATGCACAGGCATGAAAGTTGACTGAACAATTTGTTTCCCTTTCTCTACCAGAGACAAGCAAGATCTATTCCTATAGAAGAAACCCACTTTACACTTAAGCTTCTTAACAAGCTCATTTGTATGCTTAAATGAAAGGTCACTGTCAAATCAAAATTCCAAAGTATTTGTATGAAGGGACCCTTTCAATTATAGAACCATACAAAGAGTGAAGATGTAAGCCAGGTGAGATCTTTTGACGGGATTTCAAAAACAACATGTATTTGGTTTTGCTAGTATTAAGTACAAGCTTTAAATCGTTAAGTGCTTCCTGCACTGCTTTAAAATCTTTGATTTACATTTAAAATACATTTCTCAGCCAAAAAGTAGCAAAGCTGCACATTTACCAAAGACTCAAGAATCTTAGCTAAACAAGGAAGCCTTGAAATTGGTTGATAATTGTTGAGATCACTACTGTCACCCCCCTTATAGAGCGGCAACACACGCAGATTTCCATAATTTTTAAATAATTCCTAAAGACAGCATCAATTTTAAATATGGGTTACTGTGCTAGCAATAAGGGATGCTCCACATTTTAGCAGACTAAGTTCCAAATTATCTGCCCCAATAGATTTCCCCAATAGTTAGTAAAGCATCAAGGACTTCCTTAACAGAAAATTGTCTGAAAGAAAACCCGGAACCCACATTTTCAGGATCAGCCAACACATTTCTTCCATCAGTATTCAGATCACAATTAAATTGAGATGACTTAGCTACTGAATCAAATACAGCTCCAGAAAAAATTAAGAGACCACTGCACCTTTTTCTTTCCTTTCCAAAAAAGTTGAAAAAGAAAGTTTTGAGTGAGGAACAGAAGCGTTCAGTTTGCAGTGGTCTCTAACCCTTCTGTTCCTCACTCAAAATCTTCCTTTTCGACATTTTTGGAAAGGAAAGAAAAAGGTGCAGTGGTCTCTTAATTTTTTCTGGAGCTGTGTATAGCTTGCATTAATGAAATTGTGATTAAAAGCATTCTCATTTTTATCAGTGATGGGACCAGAGAATGAATTAATTTGATGCAGGAGTGAAAAACAATAGTTGGACAGATAGGGATACAAAATAATTACCGACACCTGTGGTGAGTATTTACACTTTCCAAAATGACCACTGGGTGTACCATCAGATAAAAATAAAAACTAGTTGAGACTACACATAAAGTGCCCTCCATAAGAACAATAAAGTCAGAATTGCTATTTTTGCTGTACACATTTGCATTTTTGCTGTATGGTATGTGAAAACACAATTAAAAGATTTAAAGCAAATGTGAAAAGTATAATAGCTAATATTTAGTTGCAAATCCCTTGCAGACTCCAAAGGCAAAAGCATAGGATAGAACTGAGACTACACATTCACAGCTCTTTTGTCTGTGAACAATCAATGCAACAAGAAACAGCTGATAAATTAGAAACCCCTGTGAGCCGAATGTCCCAGTGCTTATGCTCACATACAATGTGGGGATGGAACTCTGACAGTGCTGTTATTCTTAGTTGGTAAAACATGTAAGTGTTGAAACAGACAAAAATAAAAGGTGACATTCTATACTTTTACCTCATGTTCATCTTTTAATTGTACTTTCATATGCCTTGAGTATACAGCGAAACTATCAGTTTTGACTTTACTGTCCCAATACTTATAAAGGGCACTGTAGTTCTTAATTATTAAGAACGCATGTATAGGGAACCCATCCTTTCAGAAAGAGAGCAATTAAGCAGATGGCAGCAACAAGAGCAAACACATTCAATAATGTTTATGTTTATAACCAAGAAACAAGGCATCAGTCGACATGCTGACCACCATTTCTACTGTTTTTCCCATAACACTAACCTAACCATTGATCTCAATCAGTTTCATGGGGGTATGTATTTAAATCCTCTTGAGTTAATAGCATAGTATAACAAAAAATGTCACCACATTTGGTTGTACATGATAAGTCTCCATAGTTGACTAGTAACCATATAGTCTCATTCAGATTTAAGGGGAAATGCATTTAGACCTTCTTGTTATACAGAGTTGTTTAGAAGTAAACTAGTGTTATTTTGAATGACTAGGCAAATTTAGATAAAAACACAAAGTATGGCCTATACATGATGGACAATAAATCTGAATACTAGGCCACAATCTGAAGGCAAGATAAAATTTAAGTTGACATTTAGGATGAGTATCAGGCCACTCTGTATCAGACTAACTCTATGGCAGAGTGGTTGAAACCTGAATAAAAACGCATACGACATGGTGCCTGAAGGACTCGAAGGGCTTGTTTACATTACGAGAGAGAGAATAAAATGCTAAACAGACGTATCTTTGCAAAATAATTTCTGTATTTGAATTTATACTGGAATGAAAGACGTACCACGCAGGATTGTGGCCATCAATAGCGGGAAAATCTAGCGATATACTTGCACACTTAAGAAACAGTTCTAACAGAATTTTCTTCATCCTTGCAAAACTACGGGGTGCACTATTGAAAATGTCACATGGTACCTCAGAAGGATGCATCTCAAGCTATCGATATCTCCAAACTCCCCCTCAATATAATCTGGTGTCTGGAAAATGTAGTGTAATGTAAACAAGACCTAAGAGCATGAGGGAAACGATTCAAAATTGAACTATTAGGCGTGAACACCAAGAGCTACATCTGACACATCACATGGCTAATACCATTCCTACGTTGAAGCACGGTGGTGGGGGAGATGAATCTCAACGGCAGAGACTGGGAGTATGGTCAAGATTGTAGGAAAGATTAACAGAGCAAAAGAGAGGTTCTGGAAGCAAACCTGATCCAAAAGAGAATGGGGCAAATATTCATTGTTCAAGATGACAACAACCCGAAGCACACAGCCAAGACAACGCTGGAGAGGCTTGGGGACAAGTTTGTGTGTGTTCAAGCCAAAGTCAGGACTTGAAGCCAATTAAACATCTGCGGGGAGGTTGCAGTTCATTGACCCACCCCAACAATTCTGACTGAGATTGATCGGATTTATGGGAGAATGTGAGAAACTGCCCCAATCCTAGTATGCCAAGATGGTAGACATATCTGAAAAGTTTCAAAGTTGTGATCACTGCCAAAGGTGCTTCTAAAAAGTATTGAGGGTCTGAGTACTTGTGCAAATCAGATATTTCAGTTTATTTTTATGAAATTGGCACAAATTTCACTTTCAGTGTTTTCACTTTGTCATTATGGGGTATTGTATGTAGACGGGTGGTAAAAACCAGAAAAGAAACCAGGCAAGCCTAGTTCAGCCGGCCTGCAATCAGAAGTGATGAATGTCATTGCCCTCACTAGATTCGAACCAGGGTCTCCTACATGAGAGGCTGTGTCTTTCACCACGACACTACAGAGCTATACATTTGCTGAGTGTCGGTATAGCATCTCGACATTAGATCATTTTGTCACGCATTAACATCATACCAAGTTTGAATATTTTGCTAGACACCATTAAGCATTGTGTTAAACTGAAGTTACCTCCACCACAAATAGCATCTATGAACTGTATGGCTTTTGCCACTGGCCGTTCTAACAGCTTATTAGCCAGTAATAGGCTTACTAGTATCTACTAACATACTAATTGGAATAGTCATTAGAATTGAGCAATTGCTAGCGAGACTGAAGAGGAACTTTACACTGTCAAAGCTATTTAATTTCATGGCACAACACCATTCGTTTTTCTGTCATTCATGAATGACATTGATACAATAACTATCAATAGGTGATGACTGACTTATTCGTCAAGTGAAAAGACGAGAGAATCGTGGAAACCCCTACTCTGTTACTGCCCAATGGGTTGTGATCTAGCCTATATTACCCCAAAAACCATGTATGGATTCGTACTTCGACAATCCACCAGAAATAGTCGCAATATAATCGTAAACAGTTTTAGTTTAGGCTTACTATAACGTAGCTTCTGAAGGTTGTAGCCAGCAAAATGTCTGACTTTTCAAAACAAATCCTAAAGGGTAATTTGTTTTGACTGCGGTGAGGCTTGAACACCAGTTGCCTACCTGGCAGTCCGCTATTTAACAAGGTGTAGAGTGAGTGAGTGAGTCAGTCAGTCGCTCTTCTTGGCCGGCTCCGCTTACGTGGTCCGGCAAAAATGAATGCAGACAATTATAAATGAGGCCTTTATCACAACAAAATGTGCAAAAAGCGATGGGAATACTTTCCGAAGGCATTGTCAACCATTTAAACCCTCAGAATAAGGAATGGCTTGTGGGAGACGCTCAACAGATGAGAGCACTAAAAAAAAAAAAGTTACATTCAGTCTCTAATTAGTGTTTTTCTCACCTGATGTTGCATGAACTATTATTGTTAGTGCAGGTGTGTAGTTCATACTACTAAGATAGAAATACAGTTCCATATCAAAGCTGTCTTATATCATGGTCATAGTTTTAGATGACATTAGTGCAGCCAGCTCTTTAGTGGCCCTTAACAGAGAAAGTATTTATAGACGGTCATTCAACAGCTGCGCTTCAACTCATTGATTTGAAGTGACGCCCCTCCTCGCACAAAACCATACAGATTCAGGCAAGAGCTTTCAATCACACCATTTCACTCTTGACAATGTTTTTGAACTTAAGTTGCTAGCCTATCCCCCCACTTTTTTCTTGACTTTTGTTGTATCCATTTTAACAATCAAGTCGGTTTGGTCTAACTGGTTTTTATAGTGTTTACAATGTTTTAATATGCATGGTATGGTGAACTACTGCACCTATTTCATGGTATGACCCAATCACACAAGAATGATACCAACATGTTGTTCCAAACATTTATTGCAGCCCCCAAAAATTACATTTACAGAAATGGTGTTGTCCAACCTGCATACAGGCTGCATTTTCACAATAATTTAACCTGTTAGCCTATACAGCAGGATACCATGTAAACCTCTGTTCATATGTTAACAGCAATAAACATTTTTTCTGTTGATTGTAGTGTTGGTTTCTGGTATTGCCAGTTGTGCAATGTCTTTTCCTCAGAGTAAAGTCAGTTCTGAGCTGCAGAGCTCCTCCTGTCACATTATGGCATCTAAAAGTTGAACACTTTCTTTAAAATTCTCAGAATTAAAAAAGTTTTAAAAAGTAAATTTTATTTAGAAATCTAGAAGAGTTGTAAAGTTTTGAAAAATTAACATGTGCAATTAACACCATGTTATAAATTCACATTGACTTAAGTGTTAGGAAATACAAAAAGACCCACTAGTGTCATAGAAAAAAGACAATACGTCCTGAAAACTATATTGCAACCCATTTTCTTGTATGTCAAAACACACCATTATTTTGTTCCCTCAGAGAAGATTTGCATTGCAGCATTTCCTAGTCTGTCACATTATCAGCATTACATCATCTGGCAGGCCCCTTACTACCACAACGTACAGAAAACTGCTACAATGGAAAGATTAAAGACATAACACACACTAATGTGAATCCACAGAAACATTACAGAGGAGTTGGAACAGATTAATCACACAACAGAGTTTCCTTCAAAACAGAGAATTAGTCCCCCCCACCCCCAAAGATACAGTCCAGAGCACAAGCTTGCGTCGTCCAATGTAGTAAAAACAATGACATTAACAACAACAAACACAAATAGTAAATACTTGCAAAAGTCAAGTTAGGTGTGATTAGGGCATTAAAGTGAGTAGGTCCCTTCTAGATGTATGTATTATAGCCACTCTCTTCAATCAGTTGGTTTGGTTGTTGCGGGGCTACACAGGGAAACATGCAGAGGGACAACAAAAGGTTTGGCCAGAACTCTGGGAAAATCAGCCAATCATAAATCTTTGTTCCAAATTAAGCTTAAGCCCTTACCTTAGGTAAAGCATTTATAGAGAAATGGAACAAACATTTATGAAATCTTGTTTTTTATTATCCTCCACTATGTGGGATGATGCATTTTCATGAATTGGCTTCCTGTTGGACTGGGTGTGAGTGGGGAGCAAATTTTTTTTGGAGGACCTGAGACACCTGAAAACACATACTGGGTCGGGTTGAGTCAGACCTATCCCCAGAGCAACTCCTCCCACACTGAGCTGCATAGAATGATTACTTACCACACCACTAACACCCTGCCCTTCACTCACCCCCAGGTTAAAATACAGCTATCTGGAAGTCCCAGCATGAAGTCCCTGCATGAATGGTATATGCCAACACCGACAGAACCTAAACATAGACAAACATAGCCTGGTTTGTCGATAACTTGCATTGCAGGAAAAGAATGAGAGAAGATTCCATAAGAAAGACAGAGAGACTGGCAAACAAGGACTTGGGGAAAAATCTAAATGAGAAAATGAGGAAGTCTTTCAAACAATTTCAGCTCATAGGGATTGTTTTGCGAAGCAATATGTGCACATGAGCAAATATGCACACATGCGCCAAACATAGGCACGCACGCACACACGCACGCACACGCACGCACGGACGCACGCACGCACACACGACTGGTGAGGTCACCTGCCAGCATAACTTTGCCCTGGATATGCAACATGCCGACTCAATACATACTGGTAATACAAAACGTAAAAGGGAAATTGCCGCAAAAGATCAGTGCAGCTTTGCATAGTACCTTCACGTTGAACAAAAAAAAGGGGTTTTCAATACTGACGCTGAATTCAACAGTGTGACACCACACTGGTGAACTCGGCTCAGATATGTGCAGATCATTGACCAGCAAAACAACATATACCTCTGCTTGTATATACAGAGAAGGGAAAAAAAACAAAATTCTAAATTGTCAAAATGTATACCTCACATGATCTACCTACATCAGTCAGAAAGTGATACTTGCTATTAAATCACATGGAAATAATAAAACAAATCATGGAAGCAAAGTCGAACAAAAAAACAAAAGGGCAAAACATTTGTTTTTTTTAAACTAAAAGAAAAATAATTGTGTGCATGAATATGGAGACAGTGACGGATGACGTGACAACGCTTTCATTCTCTGGAAGTGGGGAAGTGTGGTTGCACGTGCTTAGTGGGATGTGATGTGAGCTAGTCCTCGTTTCATCTCTGCACCGAGACCACAGACTCTACGTTTCTGTAGAAAGATCATGAGTGAGTAGGTGAAAGTGAGACAATAGAACAACAGTTATCATTCACAGTTATCGCTCATTTGAGTTCATTATACAACATCTTCTAGAGATTACACATTAAGGGTTTACTACTATTAGTTTGAACAAAACAAAAAAACAAGGTCTCCTATTTTAGTTGTACATGTCAGAAGAAATGTAACTGTCATTTATGTACGGGAAAAATCAAACAAACACTTGAAAAATGAAGAGCCATGTTGTATTTCCACAACCAGCCTCAAGGGGGAGCTATAGCCTAAATTAACAGATGCATTGACCTGTATTACACACGATATTGTTAAATGCCTAGCAACAAAATCTACCTAGATAAGGTTATTTTATTGACCAATATTTTTAGTCAAAACATTACTTCTATATTAAGTTTACAATAACCTGGACACAATATTGACGAATTCAGTAAGGTGACAGTATTTTTAGCTGAACTGGGTGATATCCAAGGGAAAATCCAATCCTTACTAAAAATACTACAGTATTAAACTGCAATAAAAGAAGTGACAGTTCACTGTGGAAGAACTACAAAAAACGATATAGATGTGGCTTGGATACATGATCTGCAGCATACATACTGCATAGTATGCATATAGTGGTTTACTGAAGTAATACTGTATTCAGACTTATACACTGCTCAAAAAAATTAAGAGAACACTGTACATTGTGTAATTCGTTGAGAACAAATTGATGTAACAACGGACAACGGAAAACAAAATCACTAACCGATTGATGGCTGGATTCAAACTCACACCGAAAATCGAAGTACACAATTGAAATCACAACCTGTTCCAACATGTGTGAATTTCTTCACAGCAACTCATAATATGACTGAGTAGTGTGTATGGCCTCCATGTGCCTGTATGCACTCCCGACAACGTCTGGGCATGCTCCTGATGAGACGGCGGATGGTGACCTGGGGGATCTCCTCTCTGACCTGGATCAGGGAATCAGTGAGCTTCTGGACAGTCTGTGGCACTAGGTGGCGGCATCGGATGCACCGATACATAATGTCCTAGAGGTTCTCAGTTGGATTCAGGTCGGGGGAACCTGAGGGCCAGTCAATGGCATCAAAGCCTTTGTCATCCAGAAACTGCCTACACACTCTGGCCACGAGGCCGGGCATTGTCCTGCACCAGCGTAAGATCTGACAATTGGTCTGAGGATGTCATCCCGGTACCTAACAGCAGTCAGGGTACCGTTGGCTAGCATGTGGAGGTCTGTGCGACTCTCCAAGGATATGCCTCCTCAGACCATCACTGACCCACCACCAAACCGGTCATGCTGGATGATGTTGCAGGCACGGCATCTCCAGACTCTTTCACGTCTGTCACATGTGCTCAGTGTGCACCTGCTCTCATCTGTTAAGAGAACGGGGCACCAATGGTGGACCTGTCAATTCTGGTGTTCTCTGGTGAATGCCAATCGAGCTGCATGGTGCTGAGCTGTGAGCACAGGTCCCACTAGAGGACATCGGGCCCCTCATGGAGTCTGTTTCTGACAGTTTGCTCAGAAACATGCACACCTTACAAAATCACCTGGAGGTCATTTTGTAGGGCTCTGGCAGTGCTCCTCCTGTTCCTCCTCGCACAAGGGAGCAGATACCGGTCCTGCTGCTGGGTTGATGCCCTTCTATTGGCCCTGTTCAGCTCTCCTCATGCAATGGCCGTCTCCTGGCATCTCCTCCATGCTCTTGAGACTGTACTGGGAGACACAGCAAACCTTCTTGCGATGGCACGTATGGATGTACCCCCCATGCTTCCTAACTGATTAATATCCCTGAAGTTTAACTGACTTGGTGTTATACTGTGATCATTACGTGTTCCCTTAATTTTTTTGAGCAGTAGATTTTTATTTCATGGGCAATATATGCAGAGATAAATGACATTCAACATTGTACCTTTTAATAGTGGTATTTGTTCCTAAGGGAAGAAAAATTTTTCTTAGCATATTTCAGAACTACCTAGATTTGGTATTTAATGCTGTTGCGGAATGCAAGACTGTCTGTGGTGGTTAGTTACAGGTTACAGGTTTGTTAAGATCATATGAAGCTGTACTGTTAGTTTTACACTTTAGCAGTTAACCCCCTTAAACAATGATTGTGCACAGAATATAGTAGGCCCACATGCAGCTGTTAAATGGAGGTTCTAACTCTGAACTTGATCTTGTTGTGTGTCTGATTCGGAACTTGTTGCAGAACAATTGACTAGAAACAAAATGTGGCGATACAAACACTCAAGTTATGACAAGTTCAAGTTTACCTGTTGGCTCAACTTTGATCTGTTCTTTTGCCTGGGCAAGTTCTTCTGTTGAAACAAACCAAAGTTAAAAAATAAAATCAGCTTCCTCAGTCTTCAGGGTACTATACATGTCCTTTCCGAGAACAGGCAGGCACATACACTTTACTGTCAAAATGAAGACTGGCAATTGTGTAACATTTACCGCTAACCGTAAAATAAAAAAAGTCTAAAACCTAACCCGTAATGCACTTAACTAAACCCAAAGTCTGATAAAGCTATTTTTGGAGGTGGCGACAGGCCAAATTGCAACAAACCCTGACAACCTGACACATGCACATAGACAAATGCAGGCAGGCAGAGACACAAGCAGACAGACGTTCAGGCACACAGACATGCATAAGTAGACAGGGACGGAAGCAGACAAGAACAGAGAGACAGACACTTCCACAGACAGACGGACAAATCACCAACCTGTGAACTCCTCTACTACTTCATCTTCCTCCTCTGCAACAGAAAATCAAGTGTTACTGTTAGATAGCGAGATTCACTAGGATTTGGAAGAAGGAGCAAAAGGCAGTACTGAAAAATCCACTCTGGTCATGATCATCCATCTGAAATTTCTGTCCAGCTGAAAAGTCCAACCTTGTAAGAAAATCTTTGCACCTAGTCCAGTTCAAGTTGTACTGTAGGACTCATTGTTGACAAATGTGTCTGCTTCAAGGGGCACTTCACCCTGGGGTGACCTTAAGAGGTGCATATCATGTCAGAGATGTCTAGGGCAGTGAGATGTGTTTCACACACAATAGGCCAGGAGAAGCAAGGTCAAAAAAAAATGTCACAACAAAAAGCACACAGACTTGAACTCTAAAGCTGTGACTTCCTGCTCTGCTTTAGTCCCTCCCCCTTTCCACTATGCAGGTTCTTTAAAACAATCTGCGGTAGACTGGATACTACTAGCTAGCTAACTTTACAATAAGCAGCACAATGGCTTGTCAAGATTTGAAGGATTCATTTTGAACTGGAGTATGCTACTGTACAATGGATTTAACAGACAGTGGTGGATTGATATTAAGATTGATACATAAAAATGATTAATATACTATTTCTGTTATTATCAGTACTGTGGATAATAAATTGCCCTACCAAGGATTTATAATTCTATAGATGTTGGAAGAATCCATGAACACTCACATAGCAGCCTCACAAAGACCAGATTTCCAGCTACCAACAAATCTTCACATTTAACTGAAATTGTTTTGAAATACTATATTTGATTTACTTAGATCCCCCAAAAATAAAATACGCAATCCCCCTTCAAAATGTAAAAAAAATGGGTTGTCTGGACTGCATTTGATATTGGAAATTGTGATGTTTGCACTGGGATTCTACCTAGGGTATTTCAACCGGATTAACTTCATGTAGGGACTGTGTAAAATGGATTTAAGACTTTTTTAAGAATGCAACACTAATGTTTTTTTCTTAGGGTGCTCATGTCAAAAATTGTCATTAACTTAATATCTGTAGCATGGTTTGAGATCCAAGCCAATGGTTACAACACGTACCTGCTAGCTCATCCTGATGTACCATCTCCTTATGAGTTTCTGATTCAGCTTCTGATTCTACTTCCTCTGTATGTTCCAACTCTTCTGTTTCTGCTGCTTCATCTTGTTCTGCTTCTGTGGACCAAAGGAATATTATAAACACAGTCCTTCCTTTACAAAAAAACATCCAGATTGAACATGTGCGAGCATCAAATAAAGGCCAAGTAGAACTAAATTAACAGGATACACAAGTATTGCCAATACTTAGATTAGGCATAAAGGTGGCCTCTTTCTGACATCTATTGTGGAACATAAACATTGCTAATCTGAGTAGTAGATTATAATCTTGGTATACAGTTCTAATGCAGCACCTGGTGTGGAGCACCTGAGTGAGTTCTAAAAAAAGGAAAGTTAAGGGATTCTTCAGATTTACAGCTCGTTACCAGATACACCGATCAGCCATAACATTATGACCACCTGCCTAATATTGTGTAGGTCCCCATTTTGCTGCCAAAACAGCCCTGACCCGTCAAGGCATGGACTCCACTAGACGTCTGAAGGTGTGTTGTGGTATCTGGCACCAAGACGTTAGCAGCAAATCCATTAAGTCCTGTAAGTTGCGAGGTGGGGCCTCCATGGATCGGACCTGTTTGTCCAGCACATCCCACAGATGCGCGATTGGATTGAGATATAGGGGAGTTGGAGGCCAAGTCAACACCTTGAACTCGTTGTTGTGTTCTTCAATCCATTCTTGAACAATTTTTGCTTTGTGGCAGGGCGCATTATCCTGCTGAAAGAGGCCAGTGCCATCAGGGAATACCGTTGCCATGAAAGGGTGCACATGATCTGCAACAATGCTCAGGTAAGTGGTATGTGTCAAAATAACATCCACATGAATGGCAGGACCCAATGTTTCCCAGCAGAACATTACTCAAAGCATCACACCGCCTCCGCCGGCTTGCCTCCTTCCCATAGTGCATCCTGGTGCCATGTGTTCTCCAGGTAAGTGACGCACACGCACCCGGCCATCCACGTGATGTAAAAGGAAACGTGATTCATCAGACCAGGCCACCTTCTTCTATTGCTCGGTGGTCCAGTTCTGATGCTCACATGCCCATTGTAGGCGCTTTCAGCAGATAGGTGTCAGCATAGGCAAACAAACTGCGATGTGTGTTCTGACACCTATCTATCAGTACCAGCATTACCTTTTTCAGCAATTTGAGCTACAGTATCTCGTCTGTTGGATCGGCCACACGGACCAGCCTTCACTCCCCACGTGCATCAATGAGCCTTGGCCACCCATGACCCTGTCGCTGGTTCACCCCTTTTCCTTCCTTGGACCACTTTTGATAAGTACTAACCACTGCAGACTGGGAACACCCTACAAGGGCTGCAGTTTTGGAGATGCTCTGAGTAGAGATGTGCATTGGACCATACTTTACTATCCAAATAGTATGTGTTGTTATTCTAATAGTATTCGGTTAACCGAAATACATGTTTTTAAAAACTACCGATACCTCATGAGCGCTACTACATAATGCGCGAAGGACAGGGTGTTGTTCTCATGTAACATCGGCTCAATGACCGTTCGTGTGACAAAAAAGCGACTGCGTGTATGGAGGAAGCTGTGTGGTTGACACGCAAAACTGCAGAACTAGAAGACAATATTAATCAACACACAACATTGAGATTATTGGATGGAAGAGTCTAGAGAAGCTAGTTAGCTAAGCTAGCTAGCTATATTTCGATTCCACAGCTGAAATTTCCGTAGCGTTTTGTGGCCAAATATTTTTTTTCCGGAGGTGACATTAATTCAGTAAATATATTCCATCTTCCCTTGAATTAGTTTACTTTCATCCACTTGCTAACAGTAGGCTAAGAAGTATATATTGCGTCATTCTGACTGACTGGGCCCGACCACACTACTACCGCTTTGACTGAGGAACAACAAAAACGTGTGAGGGAGCGCATGATATAAAAACGACTTAAAACGTATACTTTTTAAAAAATGTCATGGTATATCGTCATATGTAAACATTTTAGATTGGAATTTTAAAAGTATTTAGAAAAATAACATTCACGTCTATTTATTTCAACCAAAAAAATACATATACGTAAAAACATGGGGGTTAATTGAATACACACAGAAGTATTCGAATAGTAAATACATTTCGGGTATTCGAATATTTGACTATCCGTGCCCATCCCTAGCTCTGACCCAGTCGTCTAGCCATCACAATTTGGCCCTTGTCAAAGTTGCTCAGATCCTTACGCTTGCCCATTTTTCCTGCTTCTAACATCAACTTTGAGGACAGAATGTTCATTTGCTGCCTAATATATCCCACCCACTGACAGGTGCCATGATAAGATTATCAGTGTTATTCACTTCACCTGTCAGTGGTCCTAATGTTATGGCTGATCGGTGTATATTATAATTATGGAATAAAAATTGTTCTGCATCATTTTTGCTTACCCTCTTCCCCTGCTGCCGCCTCATCTGCTGGCTCCTCATCTGCTGGCTCCTCAACGGCTTCCTCATCTGGTGCGACATCCTCAGCTGGGGAAGCATCTTCCTCCTCTTGAGCAGCCTCTTCCTCTTCAAGGGCGGCTTCCTCCTCTGCCTCCTTGTGGACGGCCTCTTCCTCTTCAGGGGCGGCCTCTTCCTCTTCAGGGGCGGCCTCTTCCTCTACCTCCTTAGGGTCAGCCTCCTCAACATACTCATCCTCAACAGGTGCAGTCTCTTCCTCAGGGACAGCTTCTTCAACAACCTCTTCTGCAGGGGCAGCATCTTCCTCAAGTGGGGCAGCTTCTTCAGCATACTCTTCCTCAACTTGAGCAGCCTCTTCCTCTACTGACTCTTCCTCAACTGGAGCAGCCTCTTCCTCAACTGGAGCAGCCTCTTCCTCAACTGGAGCAGCCTCTTCCTCTACCGACTCTTCCCCAACTGCAGCAGCCTCTTCCTCTACTGACTCTTCCTCAACTGGAGCAGCCTCTTCCTCAACTGGAACAGCTTCTTCAGCAACCTCCTCCTCGGCAGGTTCAGCTTCCTCTTCAGCTGCAACATTTTCCTCAATCACCTCTTCAACAGGGGCAGCTGCCTCCTTAACAGGGGCAGCCTCCTCCTCAACAGCCTCTTGCTCCACCTCCTCCACAGCTTCTTGCTCCACCTCCTCCTCCAGAACCTCAGGCTCCTCCTCCAGAACCTCAGGCTCCTCCGGCTCCTCTGCTTCAGCAATGGGCTCTTCTACGGGGGTAGCCTCCTCCTCCAAAGGGTCAGTCTCTTCTTCTACGGGAGAAGCCTCCTCAACAACCTCCTTGTTTGGGGCCTCAACAATCGCTTCTCCCTCGAAAGCCTCCAGCTCCTCAAGAACCTCAGGCTCTTCTTCAATTATTTCAGGCTCATCCACTTCAGGCTCTTCCTCCTCAACAAACTCAGATTCAGTTTCTGGCTCTATGGAGAAGAAATAGCATCAAAGCAACTGATCCAGTGTAGTGCAGTTGGCATAGCCAGCACATAAAGGTATGCACACACTACTGTAAGTGGCACTAGATAAGAACATCTACTAAATGACAACAACTAAGGGTAGCTTTCCATGAATAAAATGTGTTGACCAAAATCTAACCCTCCTCAACATTGGACGTTAAACGTCTGTTTAGACTTCTGTTTAGCCTAATCACTATGTCCTCTCAGAGCATGCAGCTCATTTGAAGTGTAAACTTTGCCACTGAGGCCATCATTTACATGCTTTTATTGGGGAGTTATTTATTTTGCAAGGTGATTTGCAGATGAGTTATGGTCATTGGCTTTTCACAATACCACTGAGAAGGAGGTATGTGGTGTAGACGTTACCTAGAGATAATAAGATTTATATATTCTTGAATCGCTCAAGACTCCACGCTACAGAACTTTCTTAGGACCAGAAAGTGTTGTCAACATTGTACAAAGAGGCCCGAACTTGCTGATAATGTGGATTTCCTGTCAAAGTCTGTAAAATCTTTCCATCAAAGTTGTTTTGTTTCAAAATTAGAATTACAATGGGTGACATGATATTGGTTAAATCCTTCAGCTTGGCAAATTCAAGCCAGAAATCAGACATTTAAGAAATAAATGAAGCTCACACACCTAGTGGTGAAGCAAAAGCATTCTCTGCTTCAGTAGCCTCAATCACTTCTTTGACAATGGATTCTGGTGCAGCATAGCAAAGTGGAGTGGGGAAAAGGGGGAGAGATAAGGTGGTAAAAAAAAACATTCACCTGAACAAAGATTATGTAAGGCATTATCAGACACATAGCGTCACTCTTTCAACAGAACTTTCCAAAAGAGAGAAACCACTCTGTTTTTGAGGGGATTTCCTATGATGTCAAAGGAAATAAAAGTATTCTTGACCCTAAATGAATCCCGCTTTCTAAATCAGAATTATCTTCTAGCCGTAGCAGCTAGAAGAGCGTTTTATACAGTGGTGAGGGAACATTTGTACATAAGGGGTGAGAATGTTGGCACATCAATGATAAAGATAAACAGTCACATCCAAAATGATTGGCACATTTCATAAAGATAAGCAAAGAGGTGGTATAAACACAGATGCTGAGCTATATTGTCATTTTCCAACAAGTGGAATATATAGTATTGGTATAAAGCAAAATTACACATGTCCTTGTCTTGTTTTCATTACTTTGCAAACCTTCCACTGCAGGTATAACAGCATTAAACCTTTTCCTATATTTGTGATCATTTTTATGCTTTAACTTGAGCAGTGGGACAGATTCAAACCCAATGCCGCATCAGTACATGTTCACTGGAGGTGGTGGCTTAGACCACTGGATCACCCTAGGCTACTATATATTTTTATTAGATTGGAGAACACATTAAGGAATCTTAGACCACCCCTCCATAGAAAATCTTTCCATTCTGCATTCATGGCTATCTTCTTCAAATGAGACCACAGGTTCTCAATGGGATTCAGGTCTTGAGGGACATGAGATGTTCATAACAAACGTGGATTTTGTAGTCAATTTATTTGCATGAGCTTATTTTCTAGCTGAAAAGCCCACTTGTAGTCAAGTGACAGTCCCCTAGCAGAGGAAACCTGATTTCTGCATAAAACATTGTGGGACTTGAAGTTAGTGTAGCCTTAGTTCGAGTGGAAGCAAAATACCCCCATAACAAAGACCAACTACCATTATTTCACAGTATGTATCAGGTTATGCTCTGTTCTTGAATAATCTTTTCAACCAAACCGCAAAATCACTAGTTCCAATCCAAGTGACAGTGTAGTTTGGTATTATTTACATTTCTTTGATATGAAAACATAAAACTCTGGCTATGCACAGCACTAGTTGAATGCAAATAACCCTGTACATACTGTCAGATATGGTGGTGGGTCTTTGATGTTATGAAGCCACTTTGCTTCCACTGGTCCTTTTAGCCTTGTTAAAAATCACCATCATGTTGAAATATCTAACATCACTCCCACTGTGTTCACCAAAAACAAAACATTTTAGAAAAAGGCTTAGTGACGTTAGTCTCATACTGTAATTCACTGTTTCCTTTGAGAAGGAGGGGGGGTACGGAGAAGGGGTCGACCGATAAGCCTGGCCGATAATTGGATCCGATATGATTGCCGATTAAATACGTAATTTTAAATGCACTTCTCTGGCAGCCGCATCTCTCTGAAAGGTTTCTGCTTGTATGGTTCAATGTCCCGCCTACAGTATTATCAGATTGGTTATACATCACGAGTAAATAGCCAATCAACACTGTATCAAAACTGTCATTTCAGGACCCCTGTTTAATAGGGCGAACATCATTAGGGATTTTATTCAACAGAGGCGAAAGCAATGACTTCTAAATCAGTCATACCTTTTCTGCAAAAGTCTATGCCTAAATGTGCTTTATTGCAGTAAAAGACAGTTATCGCTAATGTTTGAGTTTATTTATCCAGTGATATTTTTGTGTAACGATGTCAGTCCTAATGCAACTAGATAGCAAACATTCTTAGTATGGTAACAATTAATATATATCAGAATACTTACCTGTATTTGTTTTTTTTACATTTTAACACGATGGTAGCTAGGTTAAGCATAAGTAACGTCAACTTTGCTAATGTTAAAGCTTTCACCTCCGCTGTGAAGAAATTCTGTTGCCTATTTTTGCACTTAACTAAACAGGCTACCTAGCAAACTACATGAATGTGAGTGTTACACCAGTAGCTAACATTGAGTCTTGAATTAATTATCCAACGTTATTTGAATGCGATAGCTACTGTAACTTTAACAAGGTTATTTGTTTACCATAAATTTAGCCAGCTGATTAGCAAAAACTTAACATAACGTTAATTCTTGCACATCACATATACCAAGGCTGGTCATACTCTGTAAGCATGATGCAATAGCAGAAACACTCTGCCAATAATAATGTTATTTGGAATGACAGGTTCTTTGCTATCATGTTAATACATTCCATTCATAGAATTGGTACCAACTTATACACAAAGGCTTTCCAATGCTTTTGAGCTGGTATAAGTGAAACATTGTTGTGCTCTAATAATTTAAGCATATTTTAGTTTTTTGACCCTCTTCAATTTCTCTTGAAACCCCCTTTCTTTGCAGATGGCTACACCACAGTTACAGTAGTTGTATTTCATTCATTAATTTTTACAGGAAAGAAACCTGACAGATTGTAAACAGTAAAATGTACCTGATTTGGGGAACTATTTAGTTAATTCTTTTCATCTACAAGAAATGCCGCTAAGAGCTCCTTGCACTTTATTCTTCAAAATATAATGTTTAAGGGTTCTGTTTTCTAGTATTTAATTAAACATTTAAATGCATGTAAAGAAAGTTGCATGTAGGTGTTTGTGCTACTTAAATTTTTACCAGAAATGTATGTCGGCCCCAAATATCGGTTATTGGTAGGGCTGTCATGATTATGACATTTTAGTTGACGATTAACTGTCGCACAAATAATTGCGATTAACAATTTAATTGTCTATATTGTAAATGTTATGCCACTATTTAGTAGTTTGTGTATTTTAGTGAAAATACACATGGTGGATCCGGAGATGATTCTTCCAATTTGTGGCGTTTACGCATTTGAGCGCCAACTTTCTGGAGCAAATCCATCAATTTGCCTCCTCAAAATTATTAATAATCACCTTTTTCAATTTGGCTTAAAACCGCTCTCTGCCCAGAGCGGTGCAGTTGTGTTCGAACTATCACTAAATCAATGTTAACAATTGCTGTTCACAAAACACAACTGCAAACCAATGACAATAACCAGGGACGTCGCTAGGCCTATTTTAAGGGAGCTTCAGCCCCCCTAAAATCTTAATTAGCCCCCCCTAAATAAATCAATATATCAGTAATATATTTTCTCTGTGATTTCTTTTTTCGTCAACATCACATCTAAACTTCTTACAAATTGTACAGAAATTGTATAGAATTGTGTTTATTTGTCAGTATGTTCGGTTGAGTTTGATGCTTTGAACGTAACTCGCTCATCTGAAGCGAGCTCTCTTCTGTAAATAGGAGCTAACGTCTCCCTACTATCTGCCACCCTCATTATCGGATGTTTCTAGTGGTCGGAGAAGTAAAACCTCTCAAGTTCAAAATGTAAATGCACTGGAAAGCAAAGGTTTGTTTTGCTAATCATTATATTGTTTCAGCTAGCCAACCGCCATTTTTTGAGCTCTTAAAAATGTAATGTATGGAAATTGTTTAGGCAAGTAGCAATTCGTGAAATTCGACTTGCACGACAGACCAGGCGTCATGTAATATCAAAGTAATCAGTGTTTTTTTCTTTTCCAGAATGCAAGAAAGCTAGCTACAATTTTCTAGTAGACACTTCAGAGAAGGCTAAGATTTTAAATATGTACTGTAATACAAATAAAAACCAATTATAATGTAATACAACAAACTCAAAATAGTAAAGTGGCCAATAATTGGGGACGGTGGCTGAAAATAGGGGGTCATATTTTTTTTTTTTAATCTATGTCACTAATCAACTACTAAAATATTAATTTCCCATGCTAGCTAACATTTGTATGTCACTAATAATCATCATAAACATTGATGACTTGATCAAATGATTACTCGGTACAAGAAGATGTTTTTAAAAATTGCTGTTGGATATGTCGATAATAGGAGGTTAGAGATTAGTTATGTTTAATTCTTTGGTTCAACGGAACACAGTTGCAAATCTGTGCTTGTTTCACAGATTCATGTTTGTTTGGGTTTGAAGTTAACGTATTGCAACGTATTCTGTTCAGAGGAAGGGAGATCCGGTTTTAAATGTTTCTTTTTTAATTGTGATCGATTTTTTAATGACTTCATTTCGAGATGAATGGGTTAATGACTAAATCTGTTTCAAAATGATTCAGAATAAATCTAAAATCTCTTTTAGAAACAGAATATGTACTGTATGTAGATATTAATTTACTATAAACTATAGTTGACAAAGGTAATTTGGCTACATACTACAGCAGTTTTTGTGCCTTTTGTCGGTGTTGGATGGATGAGGACAGAGTGGACTCCTTTGTAATTTCTTTATTTGGATAGGACTGAACTCAAGATCAGATCAGAGTCTAACAAACTTTGGGACAGGTAAACTTTTAGCCAACCTTGACCAAAAATAACCTTATTTTGATAGATTTTACACCCGTTGTTACTCTAAAAATACATTATGAAAAGATGTTTTGGGAAGTATGCTGAGACCCCCCAAAACGAGGCTTAGCCCCCCTATCCATGAATTTCTAGTGACATCCCTGACAATAACATTTAGCTGTACATCGTGACATTTCACATCTCGATCTGCAGCAAATATTATACCCTAATAATTTTAAACAGCCTTCCTTACGTAGCATAACGTGTTTCAAAGTTTAATAAGCAATGGGACAACATATTTCTATCTATACATTTTAATGTGCATTATCTAATTAGGAAATATGGATGGAAATGACAAAATGACATACAATATTAGTAAAAATATTTTACACACGCTTGAGTGTTTTTTTCTTTTGTCGATCAGAGTTGATGCAACAGATAAGTGACTGAAACGCGTTTGTATATTAAATAATAATGATGCGAAATTACATTACTGTGCATAGCAAAACAATTCTAAACTAGGTTTAAACATACTGAAATTAAGAAGAAAATTAGTTTCAGTAAATACTTTGCGCCTGTCAAACACTCTTCTGCTCCCACGCGCTAGACATCCTAACTGATGGAAACATACATAATTTGCATGGTATTTGTTGAGACGTTTCTAACATTGGCCTAAAAACCCATTATGCAGATTGGAAACATATGGTTTTGTAATCAAAATATTGTGCAAAAAGATTGTTAAAAGATCGTTGTCTATAAAATAATTTCGATCTGGCTAAAAAAAAAAAAATCGCAATCAGGCAATTATGTAATATTTGCGACAGCCCTAGTCATTGGTCTCCTTGATCACTAATTATTTGGTATCGGCCCTGAAAAAATTATATTGCTGACCCCTAGTATGAAGCATACAATATAGCACAACATTTATTTATTGTTGTTCATCTTTATCAGACGTATACACCTCAACACCCCAGTGTACATAACTTAAAAAACGATGGGATGTTAATTCCATACCTGTGTGCACGAGTGTGAACATATCCCTCAACTTCATATTTTATTTTGTCATTACCTGAAAATTTGTTTGTGTAATGTGACTGGCAAGACCAGCTTATCAGAATAAAATGGTTAAAGGGTCAAGAATGGCTGATGTTTCCCCAACTAATGACATCCCCTCTGAGGAAAACAAACTTACTACAGGTGGCTACATGCCTTTTCAAGTGTAATTACCAGCTCTTGGATAAAGCCATAGCAGTGCAATGTTTGGTGTGGGGACAGTTCTGAGGGTTAAGGTTTACTACAGGCCCCTTAAAGCCTTGAGGATTTGTTTGCCCGGATTTGGGTGCCATTTTGTCTAGTCAAGCTACAGTTCAAATTACACAACCATAGCAAGGAGTTACATGTTTAAGGATTTAGGAGACTGCAGAAATGTCTGACATAGGGAGAACACAAGCAATTGAAATTTAAGCAAATAAGGTACTCAGTTATGTTACAGTATGAAAAACAGAGCATATGGCCACTTGTAGAAAATGTGTAGACTTTTGCTGCATCTGGATGTGCTCTTGCACACCACCAGTGCTACTAGGTGCCTTGTCCAATAGCCACCTCTCATGGGTTTACAGTTAATGTATGCCTGTGTTTGAACCCCCAGGAGTTGTACCTTCCACAGGTGCAGCAGGGGCCTCTCCATGTGCTTCCTCTTTAGTAAAGATGACGGTAGCCTTCTCTGTCAGTCCTGAGGGGTTTTACATGTGACACAGTATGATAAGGATGACATGGCAATATGTACAGAAGTGCATCTGCAAAATTGCCAGTAAATAGCATAGTATTTCACAGTATGTAGCTAGGTAATTACATAGTAATGGAAATTAGGATTTAGGTATAGGGAGGTCATAGGCATACACTTTTGGAAAAAAACATAACTCAAAAGAAAACATAGAAAAAAACTTTGATTTGGGTTATCTTTTGCACTTCAACTAAATGTGCATTGTGTTGTGATATGCTGTGAGTCAAGAGAAGAAAAGGAGAGCAAAAGTAAAGGATATTCCAGCAGAAATATTTCGGAGGAATTGCCCCTTTGAGCAAAACGGCATGACCGCGGGAATGCACATAATACCTGTTGGTGTAACACCAAAACATCTTATCGAACATTGAAAGAAAAGGTAAACAATGGAAACTTTGATGGATCCAGCAACTTTATTAAAAAAGGACACACAGCCTATGTATGTGTGTAAATGTATAACTTGGTTTACAAAATCCCCAAATTCCATGTTAAATAGAGGCAAAATAAATAAGTATATTTTTAAGCGACTAATCTTGCTGATGTAAACATATAGCACCTTGCTGTCCTCTTGGCACCTTGCAGGTACCAACACACCCTAGTATAGAGGACAGTATTATGACACATAAAGGCAGGCAGGGGCTAAAAAACTACACACTATATATTGCAGACATTTACACCCAGCTCAGTAGGGGGTTTCCAACTCCCATCTGCAGGAGTTTGGCACTGAAGACCTCAAAGGTGGGATTTATCCTGAATCAATATGTATGACCTGGTGGGCATTTGATCACCGACATCAGTGTGTGAAAAGTCATTTCCTGTTTCCCTTGTCAGACACCTTTTGCTTTTGGGCAGGAGCTTTAGTTGCCTCTTTACTTTTAGCCTCTTTTGGTTCATCTGCCTTCTTACTGGCCACTTCTAGATTTTTGCCCGGCTTCTTTTCCTTAGCTTTTCTGCTCTCTTCCTCATCCTCCTTCTGCTCTTTGGTTTGCCTAATCTTTTCAAAGACCTTCTTCTCCTTCTCCTCATTCTCTATCATCTTCTCCTCCTCCACCTTCAGCCTACTTGCCACTGCAACCTTGGCCTTCTTTGCCATGTCCTTGCTCTTGAAGACCTGAACTTCTTCCTTGGCAAGGATGTTCCTCACCTCAGCCAGTGCCATTTTGGCTATCTTTTTGGCCTCCACTCTCTCATGGATCATTGCCAGCTGCTGTTTTAGGGCCTCCTTCAACTTCCAGCCCACGTCTTTGGTCAGGTGGTTTTCTGGGATATGAAAATACTGTTTAGCTGTTTTTTTGCAATCAGCAACACTAAGCGTTTAGTGGGTTGCAAAGCACCATGGATGTTTTGATTTGCTGACTGGGTCTATTAGGATAACAGTAGGTGGTACCTTTGTGCAATTTAGAAAGGTTTTGTTACAATTTACTTTGTCAACATTTAAGGGTCATGATGTGACAAAGAATGTAGGCTGTTGTCAAACAATGCTTACTACACAGATCAGACTTAGTTGATCCAACAGTTCTACAGTTGTGTTCAATGAAACACTCAGCATATCACTGACAGGGTGAATACAAAACACCATTTAACGGCAAAAATGGGTAGTCCAATACAGCATGCAGCTAGAAATCATGTGTTAATGCCAAGGAGAATTGTCATCATTTCAGAAAATTAAATGCTTCACCAATTAATGTCAGTTCAAAAGACCACACTATGGCGATTAGAACTACAGTAAACAAGACCTTATTTTAGCTCAATGTCTACAGCACATTGGAACCCACACAGCTCCTCATGCAATACCTTTTTTGGTTTCTTTCTTGGCAGCATGTTCTGGCTTTCCATCTGAGTTTAAGGAAAACGAAAAATTGTAATAGGGTTATAGTCGTAGACAGCTGTATTTAGTTTGCAACTGGTGCTCAACCAGCAACAGGAACAGTAAAAATCGAAAAACTTACAGAGCAAGAGAAAACAGTTTTAGCAGTATAAGAGCAACCAATGAATTCCACATGGAGGGAAGCCTTATACTTCTCAGTTTCACCGACAACATTGGCAAGCTAACGCCTAGGTAAATTTTTCTTATTTGGCCAGGCTAAGCTTTCTCACAATCATACAGCTTTTGAAGTATTGAGAGTAAGTACTTGGATCCACTTGAATCAACTATTGTCCGGCATGGCCCAAAAGCAGTAAGGGAGCTAACTGTAAAATTGAGGCAACTTCAGTTACAGGCCCCCCAAAAAAGTGTCATCTGCATGCTGATCACATGGAAAAGCAGACACAATGCTGGCCAAAATGTAGAACATATTTTAAGAGCATGGAATAGACAACATAAAAAACAAGAAAAAGAACCAGGCAAGCCTAATTTGGCCAGCCCTCAATTAGAAGGGATGAATGTTGTTGCCCTCAAACCAGGGTCTCCTATATGACAGGCTGTGTCTTTAACAACTACAGTACGCCACTAAGCTATACGTGTGCTGAGTGCCGGTATAGCATCTCAACAATAGATCATTTTGTCACACATTGTGTTAAACTGACTAACGTTTCTTAAGTTTACTTCCACCACAAATAGCATCTATGAAATGTATGGCTTTTGCCACTGGCTTATTAGCCAGTAATAGGCTTACTAATATTTACCAACTTACTACTTGGAATAGTCATAAGAACTGAGCAATTGCTAGCGAGACTGAAGATGAAATTTACACTGCCAAAGCTACTTCACTTCGTGGCACAACAACGTTAGTTTTCTTTCATTCGTGAATGACATTGATACAATACACCGATCAGCCATAACATTGTGTCCACCTGCCTAATATTGTGTGGGTCCCCATTTTGCCGCCAAAACAGCCCTGACCCATCGAGGCATGGACTCCACTAGACCTCTGAAGGTGTGCTGTGGTATCTGGCAACAAGACGTTAGCAGCAGATCCTTTAAGTCCTGTAAGTTGTGAGGTGGGGCCTCTATGGATTGGACTTGTTTGTCCAGCACATCCCACAGATTCTCAATTGGTTTGAGATCTGGGGAATTTGGAGGCCAAGTCAACACCTTGAACTCATTGTTGTGTTCCTCAAACCATTCCTGAACCATTTTTGCTATGTGGCAGAGCGCATTATCCTGTAGAAAGAGGCCAGTGCCTTCAGGGAATACCGTTGCCATGAAAGGGTGCACATGGTCTGCAACAATGCTCAGGTAGGTGGTATGTGTCAAAATAACATCCACATGAATGGCAGGACCCAATGTTTCCCAGCAGAACATTACTCAAAGCATCACACCGCCTCCGCCGGCTTGCCTCCTTCCCATAGTGCATCCTGGTGCCATGTGTTCTCCAGGTAAGTGACGCACACGCACCCGGCCATCCACGTGATGTAAAAGGAAACGTGATTCATCAGACCAGGCCACCTTCTTCCATTGCTCTGTGGTCCAGTTCTGATGCTCACGTGCCCATTGTAGGCGCTTTCGGCAGTGCTCACAGGGGTCAGCATGGGAACCCTGACAGGTCGGAGGCTATGCAGCCCCATATGCAACAAGCTGCGATGCATTGTGTGTTCTGACACCTTTCTATCAGTAGCAGCATGAACGTTTTCAGCAATTTGAGCTACAGTAGCTCATCTGTTGGATTGGCCACACGGGCCAGCCCTCGCACCCCACGTGTATCAATGAGCCTTGGCCACCCATGACCCTGTCGCTCATTCACCACTTTTCCTTCCTTGGACCACTTTTGATAGGTACTGACCACTGCAAACTAGGAACACCTCACAAGGGCTGCAGATGTTCTGAACCAGTCGTCTAGCCATCACAGTTTAGCCCTTGTCAAAGTCGCTCAGATCCTTATGCTTGTCCATTTTTCCTGCTTCTAACACACCAACTTTGAGGACAGAATGTTCACTTGCTGCCTAATTTATCCCAAGTGTTATTCACCTCACCTGTCTGTGGTCATAATGTTATGGCTGATCGGTGTAACTATCAATATAGGTGACGATAACTTACTTTCTCGTCAAGTGAAAAGAGAATTGTGGAAACCCCTCCTCATTTACCGTGCAAGGGGTTGTGATCTATATTACCCCAAAAAGCATGCACGGATGCACACTTTGAAAATCCACCAGAAAGTCACAATATAACCGTAAAGTTTTATTTTAGGCTTACTATAACGTAGCTACTGAAGGTTGTTGCCAGCAAAGTTTTTGTCTATCCTGAACAAATGCTAATGCATAATTTGTTTTGACTGTGGCGAAGCCCGAACACCAGTCGCCTACATGGCAGTCCGCATTTCTAATCACTACGCTATTTAACAAGGGATAGTCAGTCAGTCACTCACTCAGTCAGTCAGTAAGCGACATTCACTCTTCTCGGCCGGCTCTGCTTATGCGGTCTGGCAAAAAAAGCGCAATGTGGACACACGATCCAAAACAAAGTACCTTCTGTCTTAGTAGCCGGTGGTTTTCTCTTGACCGTTGTTTTTGGAGTTTCTGGTCTGACTAAGTTGTCTAAGAAAGGAAAAAGAAAAATACTACAACCATTGAGAGAAATCAACACTAACTTAGCCATGTTAAAGACAACCTAGGGGATTTAGATAAACTTGTAGGGATCAATATCTCTTTTTATGCATCCTATTTTGAGGTAGTTTCGATAGCCAATAGTATTTAGCATAAGCACAATTACTGGAAGTCTACAGTATCTGCTAGAATGCGATCACAATTAACTTCGATTTCACTAATGCTAGTTAGCACTTTCCTTCAAATTGTACTGAGAGACATCAAAATGGTATCAATGAGCTCATTCACATTCCCAGAGTCAGATCCAGGGCCTGGTTACCAACATCCTTAAGAAAGGTTCTCTAACGGACCTGCTTCCCATTAATGTAATTCGCTGATTCATGCATCTTATAAAGGTTGACCTTTGGTGAAATCGGTGGAGCTTCTTGTAGTTTTCTGAGAGAAAAAAAAGGCACCTGAATTACCTCTGTCTCGCTCTTCCAAGCGCGCCAAGGTTCAGCTAATATTTTTTTAAAGGAATGTAACAAGCCATTGACCATTTCAAATAAACACTAGGCAAACACACTCAAATCCAGAACAAAATCTGACAACTCAAATCATGCCCATGCTACATGCTAAACCTCACTGGGAAGCAAATGCTCAATCACAATTACAGCTGCAAAGCAGTACATGCTGGTGAGAGATTTCATTCATTCCTTTCTATCCATTACTATGAGCTTGTCCAGCAAGTCAGAGGATGCCAAAATTCCAGAGTACCCCACATTTTCTAACTAGAGCATCAACAACTAAATCAATAACATCAATTATGAAGAAATCGTTGGCAAAAAGTTTCATGATTATTTCCCTTGGTCTTAAGATGGAGGACTGCAGTGCTCATCACCACAACAGCCGAAAACAAGGGTCTGCTTTTCATAGAGTTTGGTCATTTTGGTATCATGCCACTGGTTGCATTTTAAAGTAAAACATCTTTCTTCAATTGCGTTGTTGAGATGTGCATTAACGTAATGTTTGCAGCAGTACCAAACAAGTGGGTTACTTGTGCCTGCTAACTAAATTGAGGTTTTTATAAAAACAAGTTTATTCTTCAACGTATTGAGCTATGCAATAAGCTCATGTTTGCCGTATTCTCAAACTAATGGTTCCTAATGTGATAGATTATTACATTACATGAATGTCATGGAAACTACATCCACAGTAAACCTCAATTTATTGCAATATCAAGGGGCTGTCAATGTTTTAAATTTCCTTATTCCTCCTCACTGTATTGTACAGATTCAGCCACAGTGCAATTCTGAAAGAATTCCAACACGATAAAGCATACTATTTTAGCCTAAAACTATCAAAAAAGTAAAATAATCTTGCTAAACACCTTTTTCTGAGTTATTTTTCTTTACTTTTAATTATTTCTCAAAACAGTTGAAAGTAGCACCTTTTAAACAGAGGTGTAAATCAGCTTTTTAAAAAACACCTGTTGCTATATGCACTTAAAACCTTTTTGCACAAATTGTTTTAAAGACAGCATTGTGCAAGATGAAAGAATAAGTGTATATTAAATGAATAAAACGCTTGGATTTAATGCTAAAATGTATGGATTAATTGCTGTAATAACTGACCGATAAATCAATGATCAAAATAGTTGTTAGTTACAGTCATAATTCAAACTATTTGCCTTTAGTCACAATGACCTCTACGCACTTCAGTCATGTTAGTGCCAGTCATTGTGCCAAATCATGAAAACAACCAAAATGTCAAGCCCACTGTACTTAAGTCAAGCCTACAAAATTAGTGAAGCTAATATGAAATCACAAGTAGTGGCAGATTGCCTAGCATTTACAGTATCTAACCACTAACTGAAAGATTGCAAGACTGAATTTCCCAGCTGGCAAGCACAAGAATGTGGTTCCGTCCTTAAGCAAGACAGTTTGCCCCCTGGCGCCCCAATGTGAAAGCCCACTCCAAATTTGACAGCTTGGGTTAAATTTTGGTTGAAACTTGTGTGGAATTGCCAACTAAAATAATTGAATCCTGGGCAGCACCCAAAAAAGCTTGCCGGGCAGGTTTCTTGAATCTCACCTGTGCTATTCTTTACTGTACAGTTTGTGACATGTTTGCTAATGGTTACTGGAAACCTAAGTTTGCTTAGCAGAAAAACAGGCAATGTAGTCTTAGACATATTTGACCATACATATAATTAAATACTACAGGAATTTCACTGACATTGTCATAATTCTTTGGTTAAACAATTTACAATGTTTAGAGTTTGAAGACTGAACTAGCTGGGTGAGTCTACTCATCCTCTACTTTGGGCAAACGACAGTCAGCATTGACTGACCCTGCTCAGGGATCTGAGGAATAAGGTTATGATGGAATGTTTTGGGATGTTCTGTTTCTGAAAGAAGGTAAAAATGTCCACCTTGTTTCGACACTTTGCTCATATTTGCAGGTCTAGTGGAACACTTTGACCAAATTGTCCTACATTAGCCAATATTGCTGTGCTGCAATAGCTTGGGACAAGGTTAGGAATTCTTTAAAGGCCCTTGAACACTTGCAGAGGCTATGGTTTAGCAGTAACGGTCCTAGCTTAGACAATCTCCCTCACTGCCGGAGGCCAGGGTTTAACTCCCCACTCTAACCCCTTGATCATTCGCCCACTAGTCTATATCCATAAAGGTCTGTATGAATTGCAAAAAAGTGCCTTTTTCCAAAACAAACTCAGGCTCTGTATGCAACATCAAATAAGACTGTCCTACGACTTTTAGAAAACAGTTAAGCTACAACCAAAATCTAGTTCTTAAACAGGTTAGCTTTAACAAAGTTTGACAGCTAACAAGAAATGACCAGCTGAGAAATAAGTCCTCCAGCCAGCTGTTGGCTTAGAACATGCATTTTATAAAATTTCTTAAAAGTGAATCGCTTTAACATGAAAAGAAAAAACAACCGTCACAAAAACCACATAAGCTTTAGCCAATAAATTATCTAAAAACAAGTTTTTATTGTGTTTAACAACATGGATGACGAAAAAAACTATAGAAAGACAGGAATAAATAGCTAAACTCAATACATTTACAAACCTACAAAGGAATACAAAACAATTAGTATTCCTAACAGGACCATTTAGTCAACTGGTTGATTGTTTGGTCGACTGTCTGCACCAGTGCAGGGACGTTTTGCAACGCAACACAGAAATAACAGAATTAATTTATTAACTAATGGGGCAAATAAAAATTAAGTATTTTGACATAGCGCATATAGGCCAGTTTTTCTACATTCTAGAAAAATTTGGAGAGTCAATAAAAAAATTTTGACTTTCAAAGCTATCGTGAGAACCAGGAATTTCTCAGAAATGCGTAGGGCATCTATATGGAAAAATATATGTTTTATAAACGATTAGTCGAAAGAACAGTCAACATCTAGTCTATAAAATATTATTTTTTGAAGGGGACAGCCCTAAATCCTAATTGGATAAATAGTGAATATGCCGTAGGGCATGCAGTACTAAGATTGGAAAATAGACAACCAATCTGTTGTCCAAGTGCAACCGTTAATTGCATAAGTTGGGTCATTTGCTGGGTATCGCAAGCAGTCTGTTCAATGGAAATGCACATTCCATAGAAAAGCATTATTCAGTCTGGCATTTAGAAAGTGCATCAAAAATCCTGAACGCATTGTCTTCAGCTCTCCATAGCAAACCCACTGAAAAGGATGAAGGGTCAACTTCTCCCTGGCTAAACCCTTCAAATAATAACTAATTCATGGGGTAAAATTTTCTTCCCTTGAATTCTCCAGACGCAAATGAGGGAAAAGGTTTCAGCCAACATGGCCACCTGGGACCTCATGCCAAAAGGGATATGGCTACTGGTTGTGAAGTCCTAAGATCACGCAACTCTTTCCCTGAACCCCCTCTGTCTGAGAAGTGCCAGCGCTTTCCTCCTCCTCCTCCTCCGCTGCTCCCTCCTCATCCTCAAACGGTTCAAATGGGTTTATGAGACCATAGAGGAAGGTGAAGAAGCCTTGAAACCAATCAGAGCCCTCCTCCGCTAACACATCCGGGATCTCCTCGGAGGAGTCTGAGCTTTCCTGACTGTCATCTTTCGTCAGGCCTACGCAAAACAGAGGAAAAACAAGGAAGGAGGGAGGGAAAGAAAGGAGATAGTGGAAGAGCAGGAAAAGAGGGAGGAAAGGAAGGAAAGTTTTAAGCGAGGTTAGGCAGCGAGGGAAACTAGATCTGAGGTCGCATGGAGCAGTGTTAGCGATTAAAAGAGGAGAGTATTGCGATTGCTTAGCTTAAATGGGTGCATGCAGAACCTATTACTAGCATTGTAGCAGAGGTGAGCGCAGATATTCCAGACAGGCAGCCTTCTGGGTAAAAAAAGCAGAGGCAGCCTCAGAGAAGGCTGAGTCTCAGAAAATGAACCCCACCCCCTCCTCAGAGCCCTCCAGATGTATGTTCTTCCCTTTTGCAAAGAAAGAAAACAGCAGCTTTACAATGATATAACAAGCAACGTGGTTGATGAGACAAAGTACTTGTTGGAAATATTTTTTCTTAAAGCATGCACTGGTCTGGCCCTGTAATAACTGTTACGCGTGTCTACCAGACCATGAGAAAACTGGATGTCACATCAGTGGTTTGGGCCTGAAATGCAACAGTCAGAACGGAAAAGAACGACATGTTTTCACACCGTGCACATGCTGAGCTTGTGGATTCCTAGCTCGTTTGGTACAATTGACTAAAATAGTCCAGTGGCACAAATCGAGTAAACAAAAAGTCAGCCATGCAAAAGAAAACCCAAATCAGTTGTAATCACACAAATATTCATCAGTAAATAACAATGCAGTTCAAAAATTTATGAACTTGCCTAGCAGTATTTTAGCGTCCTCTACGTCGAAGTCGCCATCGCCATCAGTATCGTAGGACGAAAGTTTACCTAGCAAAATAACCCCAAAGAAAATAACCCCAAGTTAGGCTTTAATCATTGTTCAATGGGGGTTGGACAGCAATGTTGAAATGGGGTGGGATACTATACTCTATACAATTGCTCAGAAAGGGAGGCACTAGCACGGTTAAATTGTTACTTGCTGATGCAGTGGGCTAAATCAAGAGTCACACAGAGCGTTTTTCAGTAGTCTCATGACTCAATGACAGGAAATAAACTGAAAGATTAACTGGTGATTTGGCTTGCTGAGGGACTTCAACTATATTTTTTTAAATATCATGTTGAATTAATGTTTAATAACGATAGATTTATAATAAAACCCGCACACGGATCCACTGTCTTTTTTGTCTTTACAAACAAATTGGTGTTATATATGCTGAAATATTTGGGTGCATGTTTACAAGATGTTGGGAAAATAACTATGGGGGGATACTGACCCACTGAGCATTTCTAAAGAGTATAATATTAGGATTCAACCATAGATCTGATGTTACCAGTGTCTTCATTATTTAAAGCCTATATTCCAGTGCATCAGGTGTAAAATTTCCCTTTTAAAATTTTCAAATGTTTGGTGAGTATATGGCTCCTGTTCAAATATCTACTTTAAGGGGTTAATAATAGGGGTTAAGATAATCAATAGCATTTTCACATTTCCAGAAGTTTTTTTTATTTCTGTTAATACAAATACACACATTTTTCCCATAGAGATTTTGGTGACATTGCTGATCATTGTGCTTCAAAATGTTAAGGAGATACAATAATTTCCCAGGTGAACAACTAACAAAAAAGATTTGCTTCACCACAGATTGTCAAAATTTTTAGACAACAGAATGAATGGCTATGTGTTACTTCCTTAACCAGAATCTCTGAGAGGGGGTAAATAATTTCAGCCTTATAAATAAAGTGGACAGAATAAATGTATGGGAAACAAATGAATACAATTTGGAAATGAGGGTTGTTGAGTGACATGGTTGAAAGATTTAACGGAATGACCATGTACACATATCATACCTTGCAGTGCCTCAGAGAGGTCAATGTGAAAGTCCTTTGCTTTGGCTGCATGCAAGATTAAGACCAAAAAAACACAAAACATTTACATTGGAGAAATTACAAAACGTGCATAATAACAGTTTGTAGAATAAATATACAAACATCAATAATGAATACATTTGAGATCCAAACATGTTTAGTGTACAGGCATATTCAGAGCTGCACACTGAGCATGTGCACACGTGCCAAACATTAAACAAGGCCATGGTTGCAAAGTTGAAAGGTCAATGTGAAGATGCATCAAAGCACTCTGTATCACTTTGGGTTACACGTCAAAGGCATTCATGACAGTGGCAATGGCCGGTTAAGATACTATGACAGACTGCTCTACAGTAGCTTGTTTGCATTTGTGTTTGCCATGAAGGTGTCACTTACCGATGGCACCTTGGTAGTCAACTAGGTCAAAGTAGACTACAGCTACGGAGGTCCAAACACCAAGGAGAGCCAGCACCATGAACCAGGTGAAGAAGGAGCTTCCTCCGGCTCCCTCGGGCTTCTTGCCATTCTTACTGGCCAGGTGTGCTTTGGGCTCTACAGAGGAGGACAAAGTGAATAGAGTCAGACATGAAGCCAAAGTCTAAAGTGCATGCATCTAATCTAAAGATAGGCTACACAAAGTTGGCTGATATCTCAGTAACACAATTTTAAAAACAATGACAAAGCCATGAGTGTTATCTTGCAGCCAAAAGATAGAAAAACAGAAAGTCATAAGAATTGAGAATAAGCTACTGATCACGACTTTCATCACTTACAAACAGAAATGAGAGTTGAGTAACCCATGAAAACCAATAATAAATCAGGTACTTCTAATCCTGTTTGGCTAATAGAAGTTGTATATGGGACTATACCACAGGTATGACATCACATCACTTTTACTGCTCTAAATGAGTTGGTGACAAGTTTATAATAGCAATAAGACATTTCACGAGTTTGCATTATATTGTTACAGCTAAGTAGCTTTTACAGGCCTTCCGCAGTGCGCCTTGCATAAGAACAGCTCTTAGCCGTGGTATATTGGCCATTTATCTCACACCCCTTGTGCCTTATTGCTTAAGTATGCCAAATTGCAAATCTCATAGATTTGACTTAGAACTTTCAAGCAACAGAATGATAATCAATGTTGGAATGTTTAATCAAAAGCCCAGTGAATCTATGCTGGTGCTAAGACAGTAAGTAAACACAATGCAGTGGAGTTATTCTGGATGCGGTTGACACTGTACACAGAGCATTATGGGTAAAAATACTAAAGCATTCAAAGAGAGGGCAGCAGAAGGATGAACAGGTGCAGAGTCAGCTACTCTCAAACTAGAGCAAAACATTCAGTCACACAATGTACCTTCATCACACTTACCAATGTCATCATCTGTAACAATAAAACAGATCCCTGCAAGACCCAACTAAAGATGCTATTGCCATCAGTTAAAAATGCTATGTTCAGTCAGTCTACTTCGCTTGAAAACACATCCACACACAAAACATTCTTTATGTATCAATCAAAAGGTTCACCCACATCTGCAACAAAACTACTACACCCAATCCTACAACCTTCTCCACAGGGCTATGTCCTTCAGTGGACTATTACAAAAGCCAGTACAGCCCCAGACGTCCAGATTAGCCCCTCAGGAAAACAACACTCTTCCCCATCACAAAAAATTAAATATGGAAAATGTCAATGGTTGAATCTATGAAATCCAAACTTCTCTGGAATGCGGGACATTATCTGGCGATGTCACTCCATCTACCTTCTTCCTGTTCGATGACCACCACAGGTTCTGGCACTGGGAAGTGCTTCGCTATAGACTCTTCCATCAGAGCAGACCGTCCCTGACCCGTTCGAATGAGAAAGGCCTCAGTGTGTGTCTTTTATCGTTATTTTCCTTTTCCCAAACCCCCAACAGCAGCTGCTCTCCTCTTTCTGATCTAGGCAAACTCAGCCGGAACCCAATATGGGACTTGAAAACAGCCAGCGGGGCTATTTTTGGAGTGGTACGCCTGCCCAGTCAGAAGACATTCAGGCACTCATATGGAGACACAGCATTGAGGCCATGCCAACAGGACATTACCCAGCATCCTTCAGGACAGACCCAGGGAGATTCAAGAGGTCATAAAAATGTCTGTTATCATAGTGCTTCTGGCCCCAGTAATAATCAAATATAGTGGCAGAAAGAGAAGTGGAAGCCTTACCTAAGCTTACTAGCTGACAACTAGCTACATAACCACAAATCAACACACAAATACAGACAGAGTCTGAGGGAGATGGGCTGTGGCATTTAAGCTTAAATGCCACAGCCCATGCATATCCTGGCAGAGTTTAAGTGACTTTGCCTTGCTACCAGGGAGATTACTCATTAGCCTGGCATGGGCACAATAAGCAGGAGCAAAGATATTTAAAAAAAACACTGACGAATGAGGGGCATTGTCCTGCAAATAGCACCTCACCAGTCTAACACACTATGATAACAAATCAAATACAAAGAAGAGTGCGTGAGTGAGAGTTTGAGGAAGATTTGGGTAATTGGCAGGTGTTTAAATCTTGCTCATCCAGAATCTCTCCCACAATCAAAAATAATTGCGAGGAACAGAGAACATACACAGGGCTACACACACAGATCACATTCAAATATTGGTTCTCAAACCTCTGCTGAGGACCTCCAGCCGGTCCATGTATTAGATGTCTTACAGAGCTAGTTTAACAGAGGCCAGCAAGTACAGTGCTGTGCAATGAGTGAAAACCTCACTCCCTGATGCTTTAACACTAAAACCGCCAGGCCTTTCAGTGCCCCAGTATCTGCCAAAGCCGAAGGCCGTTTCACGTCATTAGCATACAAATTGTTCCTTATACCATACACATTCTCCTCCGCAGCATCACCATCCAGCCAGAGCGTCAGTTAATCTGTTGGGTCATCATCAAAATAGTCTAAAAAATAATGAATTATGAAAAGCTGTACATAGGCCATATCCAAGGATATGTAGCCTCTTGCATTATTCTACAAAGACATAGGCTTGGGTATATGGCAACACAGCCTTCTCTAAGTAAAAACATTGCAGTGTATTATTCAATGATTTTTATTTGTAAATTTGATTAGCTGAGTAAAATTTCTGCCCCCCTCTATTTGGCTTATTGCACATTTAGTATTGCTTATCTACACATTCCACAGGTAAAATACATATACGTAATACATAAGTACAATTAAGTACATTTTCTGCCCTCCTCTATTTGCACTTCTGGTTAGATGCTAACTGCATTTCGTTTTACTGTACTTGTACTGTTCAATGACAATAAAGTTGAATCTAATCTAATAGGATGATAAAAGGATGATTTACAGTAGCCTGCACTGTCAAAGTGCCTCCCATGATTACGCCTTCCTCCGGGGAAGCTCAACTACATCACTCCCTGTCACCGGCCTATTAGCCACCACCGCCTATTAGCCACTTCCGACTGCTAACACCACATTCATGGAACATCCCAGACTCTCCAATATTACGCACACCTGTTTCCTCATCACATCACCCCGGACTTCCCATCATTATACATACCGGATTCTGATGTTTTTCTCGCCTAGTGTACTTGTTCCTTTGTATCAGTTCTAGCTGGCTTTCATTGGCCTTCATTGTTTGTATCACACATTACGCTTTTCAGCTTAGTAAACCCTTGTTTTACTATCATTCATCCTTCTCTTCAAGTAAAAACATTGCAGTGTATTATTCAATGAATTTTATTTGTAAATTCAATTAGCAGAGTAAAAGGATGGTCAAAACGGCAGTTTTATTTTAATTACAAACTCAAACACCATTTGCCGTAGGCAATTCAAATCAACCACCAGACTATACTGACACGATCTTGCCACACACCCTGGTTGCTAAGTTGTTAGTCATGTTAAACCAGTATTCAAGATCAGTTTTGTTTAATGAAGCATTTCTGCTTGCGGTATATCATCAAAACTGAACTTCCAACAGTATGAAAAAAGCATGCCAAGTCTACAAACAGAAGCAAACACTATCTGAACGGTTTGCATTCCTCACTAAAGCTAGAGACAAGGTGCTAGAAAGAGTACTGACCAAATCTAGCAGTTGTAAAGCCCCCTGAGCGTAACATCCCCCTTTCCTACAACAATTATCAATGAAGACACACGGCCACGCTCACAGCAAATTGTTATGGCTACACAAGGATTACCAACTGAATGATGCCACCACTGAAAACCAAAATGTCACAGAAAAACAGACCTGAACAAAAGACATGGATTAACATACACAGACACATACCCTCTGATGTAAAAATGCCAATCATGAGGATGCTTGACAAGCATGTACACACACCCCAGACACACCATATTTTTCATTTAAATGCTCCATGACATAGCTCTTTAAGTCTCCCTCTCACTACCTCTTGCTCAATCTAGCTCCATTCTTTTTGTCTTCCTCTGTTGTTTGAGTATGTATAGTTCAGTTTGAGCTTAAAGGATCCTGTGGAATTGTCTGCCATGATACACCTCCTCACTTTTTGAAATACACATGGACTCCCTTAAACAAAGCATGACAACTTTGACTAATAGGGCATTCAAAATGACTTTTGGAAAACTAAAAACTCAGTGCTTAAGATATATGGGAACTTGGGGGAAGAAAAGAGCTCAGAGATGGGGAAACCGTTCTGTTCAAACATCAGACTCAGAAAATATCCCAAAGCTCTGAAATGAAGATTGCTGATGTCATAACTTGACCTTGTTCTCAGGGTTACTAGATGGCTTGAAATCTAATTGCAACCTCAAAGCCAATCAGAAAATGGGAGAAGAGACCTCTAGTAAAAGTCCACAAGGGAGTCAACATGGACGGGGGACTTTGTATTTCTTGTGCTGGAGCAAAACTTATCTTTTACACAGTGTTTGCTGCTGAAAACTACACCGATCAACCATAACATTATGACCACCTGCCTAATACTGTGTAGGTCCCCCTTTTGCCGCCAAAACAGCCCTGACCTGTCGAGGCATGGACTCCACTAGACCTCTGAAGGTGTGCTGTGGTATCTGGCACGAGGATGTTAGCAGCAGATCCTTTAAGTCCTGTATGCTGCGAGGTGGGGCCTCCATGGATCGGACCTGTTTGTCCAGCACATCCCACAGATGCTCGATTGCATTGAGATCTGGGGAATTTGGAGGCCAAGTCAACACCTTGAACTCAATGTTGTGTTCCTCAAACCATTCCTGAACCATTTTTGCTTTGTGGCAGGGTGCATTATCCTGCTGAACGAGGCCAATGACACCAGGGAATACCGTTGCCATGAAAGGGTGCATATGGTTTGCAACAATGCTTAGATAGGTGATACATGTCAAAGTAACATCCACATGAATGGCAGGACCCAAGGTTTCCCAGCATCACATTGCCTCTGCCGGCTTGCGTTCTTCCCATAGTGCATCTTGGTGCCATGTGTTCTCCAGGTAAGCGACACACGCACCCGGCCATCCACGTAATGAAAAAAGGAAATGCAATTAATCAGACCAGGGGCCTCATGTATCAATCTTGCGTACATTTCTAACTAAATTCTGGCGTATGTGGAAATCCTACGATTTGTGTGTGCACAAAATTATTGGGAGTATCAAACTGGCGTACGCAACACATACGCATGCTTCTGTTGATAAATCAGACCCATACTATACTTCTGCGTACGTGAATGAGCTTACGGTCTCAGCCCAAAGAATGCCTACAATTATCCATATAAGGTATTCAAATTAGCTCCATTGACTATGTAATTTCAGTCGATACACGAAGCAAGGTGGAGACCGGTCAGAAAAAAACTTACGAGAAAATACATTTTCCATAATGTGAACTTATATACAGATATTATCTGATATACAGCTCTGGAAAAAATTAAGAGACCATTGCAAAATGATCAGTTTCTCTGGTTTTACTATTCATAGGTATGTGTTTGAGTAAAATTAACATTTTTGTTTTATTCTATAAACTACTGACAACATTACACCCAAATTCCAAATACAAATATTGTCATTTAGAGTATTTATTTGTAGAAAACAACTAGTCAAAATAACCAAAAAAAGATGCATTGTTCTCAGACCTCAAATAATGCAAAGAAAACAAATTCATATTCATTTTTCAACAAAATACTTATGTTTTAACTTAGGAAGAGTTCAGAAATCAATATTTGGTGGAATAACCCTGATTTTTAATCACAGCTTTCATGCGTCTTGGCATGCTCTCCACCAGTCTGTCACATTGCTGTTGGGTGACTTTATGCCACTCCTGGCACAAAAATTCAAGTAGTTTGGCTTTGTTTGATGGCTTGTGACCATCCATCTTCCTCTTGATCAAATTCCAGAGGTTTTCAATGGGGTTCAGGTCTGTAGATTGGGCTGGCCATGACAGGGTCTTGATCTGGTGGTTCTCCATCCACACCTTGATTGACCTGGCTGTGTGGCATGGAGCATTGTCCTGCTGGAAAAACCAATTCTCAGAGTTGGGGAACATTGTCAGAGCAGAAGGAAGTAGGTGTTCTTCCAGGATAACCTTGTACTTGGCTTGATTCATGCATCCTTCACAAAGACAAATCTGCCCAATTCCAGCCTTGCTGAACCATCCCCAGATCATCACCGATCCTCCACCAAATTTCACAGTGGGTGCGAGACACTGTGGCTTGTAGGCCTCTCCAGGTCTCCGTCTAACCATTAGACGACCAGGTGTTGGGCAAAGCTGAAAATTTGACTTGTCAGAGAAGATGACCTTACTCCATTCCTCTACGGTCCAATCCTTATGGTCTTTTGCAAACTTCAGCCTGGCTCTTCTTTGCTTCTCATTGATGAAGGGCTTTTTTCTAGCTTTGCACAACATCAGCCCTGCCCCTAGGAGCCTGTTTCGAACCGTCCTCACTGTGCACTTCAACCCAGCTGCTGTTTGCCATTATTTTTGTAGGTCACTTGATGTCATACTACGGTCGTTGAGTGATATTCAAATGAGTTGGCGGTCATCTCGGTGAGTGGACAGTCGTTTTCGGCCTCTACCAGTCTGTAGCTTTGTAGTCCCCAATGTCTGTTGCTTGACCTTGTTGTTATGAACTGCCATCTTTGAAATTTTCAGGATGGAAGCATCCTGACGCTCACTGTATCCCTCTACAAGTAAAGCCAGAATTGAACCCTTCTATTCCTCACTCAAAGCTTTTTAAAACTCTTTTGTCATGCTGAATAGTTATTTTTTTATTCAAATTACCATTACCTTGCGCTGTTTTTGCCATCCAGCTGGTCCTATTGCAAGAGGATAGTGATGACTACAGCAGTGGTTTTTATATTTTTCCTCGTAAAATTTGATTTGGTTCAGGTCATCACCTAATCATTACCTCATTAAGTAAAATGAGGTGTGCCTGTGTTGGAATTTAACAGACACTGGAATGGAATGGCTGCCATACATGTAGAGATGCTGATTTAAGAAAAATTAGGAGTGGTCTCTTAATTTTTTCCAGAGCTGTAGAATCCAAACACATGTCCTTTTTCGAAACGTATCAAGTAGCCCGACAAGCAGTCATAAATATTCCGCATTGCAAGTCGTGGTTGTTGTTGTAAATAAAGTGGTCAGAGATCAGTCAAGGTGGACGCGAGAAAGCGATTTGTGGCACTCCTAACCAGTGCCCAAACTACAGGAGGTGGGCAAAGGGTGACAGATATTACTCCCATTGACTAACAAATCACTGGCATCATTGGAGAAAACTGAGTGGAAAAGATTGGGACACCGACATGTCGCTCTGGGATGGTTGCAGTAAATTATCATTTGCCATTAGGCTTATCATAACATTTCAACTTCACATTCAAGAAACATATCAATACAGACATAAAATCAAAGTGAATTGGTCAAGCCCAGTTCAAGTCATGTGGGCCTAGGACTTAGCAGTTATTTTCGCTACAGAACAAGTATCTGCAGTGGCATACCAGAGTGGGGTTGCGGGGCTCTGCAGTTCGGCAGCGTTCCGTATGGTTTCGAGTGAGTACTGTACCAGGTAGTGGCGGTCTTGTAAATGCAAGATCTGTTAAAAGAAATAGCCTAGAGAAGGTGGCCATGAAAGTATATTACATTTCAGAAGTTTTATAGAAGATTAATGAGTTTTGAAAAGGCCTTGTGTTAAAATTATTGTTCCATTTTAGTGAAATGCATTTTTCGTTTAGTGCTGCATAGCAACAGCCTATAACTTATTTTGAGTAGGCCTATTGGCTGTTTTATTTGATTTGTGGTGAATAAGCGTACCCATTTTATGTTCTATTCATTTTCATTCAGTAAGAATTTTAAATAAGTCATTTCTGAAATGTATTGTCAATTTTGTCAAATTACAAATTGTAAGCAAACATGGGATAATGCTGTAGCTCATTCAAAAACACAAAGAACCTCTAGGTCATAAAAGTGAGCATATTTAAATAAATTGGCATATTGTAGTGTATGGTCAAATATGCAATGTCAAATGTGTTGCTTTACGCACATGCACATGGGGCTATTGTTAGTCTTGTTTTCAAAATGTATGGATATGCCCATTGAAAGGGCTACGTTTTACAACCTATTAGTCCTAACAGTTTTTGGATCGGCTACAGGCTGTAGGGTTTTGGTGCTAGCTACATCCGTAGCCTATAAACCTACGATGTTGCAGGAAACAGTTCACCCAATCCTGTAGGCTATTCATATTTCTACTGATAAGATTTTTCCCATGTGGTTCAGTTGACATTCCTCTACCAACTTTTCCGAAATAGCATGGTATCTTTTCAATTCAACCGCTAGACTGTGCATCCGAATGGGTTGAAATCTGCATAGAGATGCACACACTTTCCCATCAAGTTCAACTTTGAAAAATGACAACTTTTGCATCAAAACTGGCGTACTCATGGTTCATGTACATATTTGTGCGTATGCACGATTGATATGAGGCCCCAGGCCACCTTCTTCCATTGCTCCATGGTCCAGTTCTGATGCTCACGTGCCCATTGTAGGCGCTTTCGGCAGTGGACAGGGGTCCGCATGGGCACCCTGACTGGTCTGCGGCTATGCAGCCCCATACGCAACAAACGGCAATGAACTGTGTGTTCTGAGACCTTTCTATCAGTACCAGCATTAACTTTTTCAGCAATTGGAGCTGCAGTAGCTTGTCTGTTGGATCGGATCACACGGGCCAGCCTTTCCTCCCCACGTGCATCAGTGAGCCTTGGCCGCCCATAACCCTGCTTGGCCGCCCATTTTTCCTGCTTCTAACTGTTATGGAATTTCTTGAACAGATGTATTCTTAATTCACTAAATGTATAAAGGAGTTACTGGTGAAAGTACTGAGTCCCCAAGTTTAGATCAGAAAAGGAATGTGGGAGAGGAGGATCTGGTTTCTGTTTGTGATCGTCATTGAATGGTATCAGTAGATCATTGGGTCCTCCGTCAGTCTGTCAACCTGTCTCTGTTTAAACCAATGAAGGTATCGGTTCTTTGTTCCTCAGGAATGTGGCCAGCTGTCTGAGTGTGTCTTTTATGATGTTCCCCTAGCCCCCTTGGAGGAAGTAGGGGCAATTTGGGTAAAACCTGGGTGTTGATGGAACAAAGGGAACGTGTACTGTTGACATAGGACAGCTGTGCAGTATCTTACCACACCCCTTTTAACTATATAAGTACTGATGACTGTTCTGTGTTACTTCAGAGAGGCCTCACAGTATATTCTGTGATCTTTGACGCTTCTCTCTATTTGCAAATGGACTGTTAATTGTGCCAAGAGAATTTTGTCTCTGTACTTACTTCCATTTAGAGTTCGATGGAATTACCATCACATAATACATCAATTTTGAGGACAGAATGTTCACTTGCTGCCTAATATATCCCACCCACTGACAGGTGCCATAATAACGAGATTATCAGTGTTATTCACTTCACCTGTTAGTGGTCATAATGTTATGGCTGATCCGTGTATGTAAATGCGATGTTAGCTAACTGGGACTAGTCTTGGAGAGTTGCTAAATGTGGTAATTGTTCTAGAGTCCGTGCACAAACCAAGCACTGTATGTGTATGTTAGTTTTCCCCAGGGAATGTCCAGTGGTTATAACCATAAAAACAGCCTGGTATCTAGGCCAGACATGGCACCCCACCCTCGTTCACTTAAACAAGGGTCAGTCCCAAGACAGAAAGTCCATGCAAAGCAGAGTGAAAGAGACTCCAGGCCAAACACAGGGATAGTACAGTGTTAACAACCTGAACATTCACTGAGCATTCCCTTCTCACACATGGAGTGAACACACCAGTCTGCATGCATAATGCAAGTTTCTTTTAGTGATACAACACGTTACTAGCATAACATCAGCATTCTATAGACTGTGTGGGGCAATTTTTACATTTTAGTCATTTAGCACAGTCTTATCCAAACGACTCACAATTACCGTATTTATTTTAAGACGAACAACTAAGTATCAACTATATTTTCTCTCAAGTAGAATTTACCAGCGAAGTCTGTGCAAGCAGGAATTGCCCTGTATTTATTTTTTCATAATCTGAAAGGCCTTTTAGCTGATGTAGTGACAGCGACAATTATTGCGTAAAAGCATTAGTGACTCTCCACACAGACATGGTTGTCACCTTTATGTTCTGTAGAGACATTCTGAACAGTTATGCAAAAGAGTAAAATCCTGTCCTGGCTTGCAGTTCTAACTCAAATACAAAAATGGCAAATTAACTTAAGTAAAATGAACTCAAACATCACTCAGTGTATGTTTGAACGGCTTGACAAGCATTGACATGACATCATGACAAGCATTACTTGCAAGTGTGAAATGTTCACAAACTCATCTTTGAGACAAAATGTCCAGTCCTACAACTTCTGTACAGCTCAGAGCAAAATACAAAGCAAGAAAAACAAGCTAAACAACATTCCTTCAAAACAAGCTGAAACCATGCATGCAGACATTCCCTAACGGGCTTGGGGTACACAGCAAAAAAAAAACCACGGTCACACAGGTCAGGGCAAGCAGTTGTTGCCATTACCAGTTCTTTGGCCGTCAAATTAAACCATGTTGCTGAGAATGGAGAAAGCCTGTTGGGGAGTAATTTCAATATTTAAATATTATGAGGCACAAATCGCTGCATACATACATACAGACGGCAATAGAAAATTGCTTAATTTGATTATTCCCATCATTGATCAAAAAGTTATGAGGTATATAAATGGGTTAAATTGGGATTTGGGAGGTTTTGGGGGTGCCTTACTTTCTACTGGCCAGTTGTATCTATGTTGTACTACTGGAGCTCAGCTAGGTCTAATTTCAACCATTTGTGCAGGAGCTCAGCTCAGCCCAATTTAACCCTTGGGTATATAGATTATTGCCAGACCCAGAACAAGAATGGACTGAGTGGTAGTAGCCTGCTCATTCTACCAGGAGCAGGATGAGGCATTCTTAGTGAAACGTTACTACCAGAGACTAGTTTCAAGCCGTTTTAACAGCTTATTAGCCAGTAATAGGTTTACTAGTATCTACTAACTTCCTAGGAATAATCATAAGAATTGAGCAATTGCTAGCGAGATTAAAGATGAACTTTTCCATGCCAGAAACAGTCACAATATAACCGTATACAGTTTAAGTTAAGGCTTACTATAACGTAACTAATGTATGTTGTAGCCAGCAAATGTCTATCCTGACCCAAAATGCATGCACAAATGAATACTTCGAAAATCCACCAGAAACAGTCGCAATATAACCATAAACTGTTTTATTTCAGACTTACGATAATGTAGATACTGAAGGTTTTAGCCAGCGAAGTTTTCGTCTATACGGAATAATTCATAATGCGCACTTCGCTTCGCCTGCGAGGAGATATGAACTCGGGACCTATAGTTTACAGGTCCGCTTCTCTAACCACTACGCTATTTAACAAGGTGTACTCAGTCAGTCAGAGACATTCGCTCTTCTTGGCCGGCTCCGCTTACGCGGTCCGGCAAAAAAAGATCACTAGAATTCAATACGGATCAATTTTATTGATGGCATTACTCAGTGGGAAATTTACAGGAGGTTTTTTGTAGTTGCAAACATTTTTTGTAGTTGCAAAAAAAGATTTGGGTAACACTTTCTATTAAGTTGACACCTTACTATGTAACTGCTATGTAAATACATATTAACAACAATGGAATACAACAGGTATTACATTACAATAATAATTAAAGCTGCAAGCAGCATTTAGCGGGTTTCAGCATTGAAGCTACTACTAGCCAGATTGTACATTTTTTTCAGCTTATATCCATTATTGCAAGCAATAAAACATTTATGTTTTTTCCTTTCCTATAGTGCCCCCATATGGTCAACTTGAAACATCATTCACACAAAGTAAAATCACAATCCTGATCATGTGTACCAAATGTCATCTCACTCAGTGACAAAGAACAACAGAGTGTTATGGCTATTATGCCGCCACAGTTTGGCCAAACTGAATTTACTTGCATGTTACGTTGCAATAGTTTTCAGGACATTTACCTCAACTGGTATTATAATACAATTTTCTGCATCAGATAAATATGAATACTTCAAAAGTCTGACACTATCAGAGCAGTACAACACCTTAAGCACCAAACAATGTAACTAGGCAGTTGTTTGGATTCTTCAGAATGTAATAAATGTAGCCTAATTGTATGGTAAATACAACTGAACGGAAGTTTCAGTCTTCCCCAGTGCAGAGCATATTAATGAATTCACCTTTGGCTTGTTGTAAGATAATGATGGGGTCAGACGAGATAATCATGATCGTTTTCAAAGGTGTGTTCACTTAAGTATGTGTATTAGCATCAATAATTGAGCAAACTATTTATCTTAGAATTGTTTAATTTTGATGATCAAAAGACTATTACAGGTGGCAACAATAAAACCAATACCTTTCCAGATATTCATTTATTTGGAAAATACCCTCCCTATTCTTACTGTCAAAATATGTTGACTTTGGTAGGGCATGGGCATATAGCCTACCCATGTGTTGTAACCTTCATCTAAAGCTGTTCATGAATCACCTACCAGACTCCTAATAAAAACCACTAGCTACTAACTAATGAGGCAATATGAATTCCATGTACAGTACAGTGTGTTGCATTGGGGGTTAAAGACGGAGTAGAAAATATAGTTTTGCAGGATGTAGCACACAGTGCCCCACAATTTCACATTGTAATTTTACTTTGTACTTTTAATTGTACTTAATACTTGTAAATACTTGTAAATTATCTGCCCTCTTCTATTTGCACTTCTGGTTAGACGCTAACTGCATTTCGTTGTACTTTACTTGTTTAGTGACAATAAAGTTGAATCTAATCTAATCTGTGCCCTGTGGTCCTGCCTTCCTGCACCAGTACTGATGACTGTTTGTTATAGATAACTACCAAGATGCACAATCTATTTTGATATGAATATTTTATTAAGTGTCGATTGTTCATTCAGTATAGCTATTTAGAAAAATAGGTGTCTTATTAAAGATTATCAGCTTTTTTGGTAACTTAATAATCAGTAACGGCGTTGAAAAATCGGTCAACCTCTAGTTGGAAGAGCAGTATGAAAAACTGAATGGCTTGTAGCAGATAACTAAATTGAAAACTACAAAGTCTTCAACTCCCATATCCAATGGGAATTGTTGAAATGAGAGAATGTCTTAGATTAACTTCAATAGGAAATTGGGGAAGGCAACAACATGGGGATAAATGGGGATAACACATTTACAAACATAAAATAAAGCACATTTCTCATATATACTTGAAAAAGACCCATCCCTACAGGCAGATAGATAATCACCACCAGACGTTTGCATATGGGGGCTGTTCAGAAGGGTGCAACATACAGTATCTCACAAAAGTGAGTACACCCCTCACATTTTTGTAAATATTTGATTATATCTTTTCATGTGACAACACTGAAGAAATGACACTTTGCTACAATGTAAAGTAGTGGGTGTACAGCTTGTATAAGTGTAAATTTGCTGTCCCCTCAAAATAACTCAACATAGCCATTAATGTCTAAACCGCTGGCAACAAAAGTGAGTACATCCCTAAGTGAAAATGTCCAAATTGGGCCCAAAGTGTCAATATTTTGTGTGGCCACCATTATTTTCCAGCACTGCCTTAACCCTCTTGGGCATGGAGTTCACCAGAGCTTCACAGGTTGCCACTGGAGTCCTCTTCCACTCCTCCATGACGACATCACTGAGCTGGTGGATATTAGAGACCTTGCGCTCCTCCACCTTCCGTTTGAGGATGCCCCACAGATGCTCAATAGGGTTTAGGTCTGGAGACATGCTTGGCCAGTCCATCACCTTTACCCTCAGCTTCTTTAGCAAGGCAGTGGTTGTCTTGGAGGTGTGTTTGGGGT
>JACXGI010002486.1:5379-73180 GCA_016801175.1 Esox masquinongy | reverse complement strand
GGCGAGGCCTGTTCTGAGTGGAACCTGTCCTGTTAAACCACTGTATGGTCTTGGCCACCGTGCTGCAGCTCAGTTTCAGGGTCTTGGCAATCTTCTTATAGCCTAGGCCATCTTTATGTAGAGCAACAATTCTTTTTTTCAGATCCTCAGAGAGTTCTTTGCCATGAGGTGCCATGTTGAACTTCCAGTGACCAGTATGGGTGAGTGTGAGAGTGATAACACCAAATTTAACACACCTGCTCCCCATTCACACCTGAGACCTTGTAACACTAACGAGTCACATGACACCAGGGAGGGAAAATGGCTAATTGGGCCCAATTTGGACATTTTCACTTAGGGGTGTACTTACTTTTGTTGCCAGCGGTTTAGACATTTATGGCTGTGTGTTGTGTTATTTTGAGGGGACAGCAAATTTACGCTGTTATACAAGCTGTACACTCACTACTTTACATTGTAGCAAAGTATAATTTCTTCAGTGTTGTCACGTGAATAGATATAATCAAATATTTGCAAAAATGTGAGGGGTGTACTCACTTCTGTGAGATACTGTATGTATACCATTTTTGGGTACACATTTTGTCACAACAGCGCCCCTTTTACAACCAGTGGCCAGAAATGTCTGAATGCATCCATCTTCAATGTACAGAATGCGGTTTACTCACAGGTTTGTTGGGGGTTCTTCTGTTCCAGTTTCCCTGTATCGTAAAAGGCTATCCATCGACGGTAGACAGCTGAATCTGGAGGTGTTTGACCCATGCTCTTAGGTACAACAGCTATCCACACATCACCAGACCAACACTGACACAGCATTGGGGTAACATGGTTGTCAAATCATTGTAATATTGTGCATCAGTGGTAAAGTAAGTGTTGTCAGGTAACGTCACAATATACACTGATCAGCCATAACATTATGACAACTGATAGGTGAAGTGAATAACACTGATAATCTTATCATAGCACCTGTCAGTGGGTGGGATATATTAGGCAGCAAGTGAACATTCTGTCCTCAAAGTTGATGTGTTAGAAGCAGGAAACATGGGCAAGCATAAGGATCTGAGCGACTTGGACAAGGGCCAAATTGTGATGGCTAGACGACTGGGTCAGAGCATCTCCAAAACTGCAGCCCTTGTGGGGTGTTCCCGGTCTGCAGTGGTCAGTACCTATCAAAAGTGGTCGAAGGAAGGAAAAGAGGTGAACCGACGACAGGGTCATGGGCGGCCAAGGTTCACTGATACATGTGGGGAGCGAAGGCTGGCCCGTGTGGTCCGATCCAACAGACGAGCTACTGTGGCTCAAATTGCTGCAAAGGTTAATGCTGGTACTGATGGAAATGTGTCAGAACACAGTGCATCGCAGTTTGTTGCGTATGGGGCTGCGTAGCCGCAGACCAGTCAGGGTGCCCATGCTGACCCCTGTCCACTCCCGAAAGCGCCTACAATGGGCACGTGAGCATCAGAAATGGACCACGGAGCAATGGAAGAAGGTGGCCTGGTCTGATGAATCACGTTTCCTTTTGTATCACGTGGATGGCCAGGTGTGTGTGCGTCGCTTACCTGGAAAACACACGGCACCAGGATGCACTATGGGAAGGAGGCAAGCCGGCAGAGGCAGTGTGATGCTTTGGGCAATGTTCTGCTGGGAAACCTTGGGTCCTGCCATTCATGTGGATGTTACTTTGACACGTACCACCTACCTGAGCATTGTTACAGACCATGTGCACCCTTTCATGGCAACGGTATTCCCTGATGGCATTGGCCTCTTTCAGCAGGATAATGCGCCCTGCCACAAAGCAAAAATGGTTCAGGGATGGTTTGAGGAACACAACAATGAGTTCAAGGTGTTGAATTGACCTCCAAATTCCCCAGATCTCAATCCAATCGAGCATCTGTGGGATGTGCTGGACAAACAGGTCCGATCCATGGAGGTCCCACCTCGCAATTTACAGGACTTAAAGGATCTGCTGCTAACATCTTGGTGCCAGATACCACAGCACACCTTCAGAGGTCTAGTGCAGTCCATGCCTCGATGGGTCAGGGCTATTTTGGCAGCAAAATGGGGACCAACACAATATTAGGCAGGTGTTCATAATGTTATGGCTGATCAGTGTATTGTGTCTTTCAAAAACAGCCACTGTCATAACATTAGGGCTATGTTGTGTTGCATGCCCATTACCTAGCACAACTCACGGACAATCCCCAGAAGCAATGTTTACCTTCACCAGGCATGTGATCGATCCGTACTTCATGTTTTTATTCTGATGTAATGTATGTGTGTATCCTAAGGCAGTGTGCCTTTGAAGAAAAATGACTGCATAAACTACTCGGTGCTTAGCAAACAATGCCAGAGACCTCAGTTGTTTTTTTCTTTACCACAAAGTTCTGTATCCAAAGGCTGAGCCCCACAGGAAAAACAAAAGCCCATCCACTGTTCTTCTCTGCCAAGGCTCACTGTAAGCTAAGAGGAATGCTGCAGTAACTCAAGTCCTCTGGTTTAATCTTTTTACATTGTCCAACTCATTGAGCTAGCAGTGTTATGTGTGACAGGGCACAGAGGCCAGGTGTATCCTGGAGGGACCGGTGAACTGGGCCGATGGCTTTGTGGTAGTGCACAACATCAGTGACCGAGCGTCCTTCATTCATGCTGAAAACATCCTGCATCAGATCCGAGAGACAAGGATGGAGAACTGCAAAGGGTGAGAGCTCTTCTGAATAGACAATTCTGTTTTTACAGTCTCGGGGAGAGGCAAAACCATTTTTAAGTCCATGTAATTAATCTGTTTTATTTTAGAATAAAATTGTTAATCCACTCACATTTAATTTTTATTGGACAGAGGAATGAGATTACAAGACATACAGTAGGCTATATGAGGTGAATGGCAAAGTTTTAAGTCCCAGGGTCGTAAACATATGCCTGTGTTTTTTCATAGTCAAAGCAATGTTTATATCTAGTGCAAATGTTTACAGCATGAGGTAAATATGAAAACAAACTAATAAACAGACACCATTCATCACTTGGCAGACGAACATGTAGAGACAGAAAAAAAATTGGAGAACTCTGCAAAAACACAGAATATTCTTTATTTTAAGCTCAGATGTGTCTTGCAGAAGAGCTGGAACTATAGCAGATTTATGGCATGAAATCATATAAGTGTTTTTTATATTCTTTCCCTTTTCCCAAAACTCATCTATTAAATAACCCACTAATGCCGGATAAAACAAACTCTAAGTACATAGATACTCACCTTGATTCTCCAAATGAAATACACTGAAATAGAAATGTGCCTCTGTCTCTGTCTATCTTTGTCCAGTGAGTTTGAGGCGCCAGTCTGCCTGGTGGGCAACAAGCAGGACCTGTGCCATGCCAGGCAGGTATGTAAGGAAGAGGGTCGCTCACTTGCGCAGGAGAACTGTTGCCTCTTCCAGGAGGTGTCGGCAGCCAAGAGCTACCAGGAGATTACCAGCCTCTTTACTCAACTAATCCGAGACATGACGGAGCAGCTGAAGTGCCGAACAGACCGACGACGCCACAGTGGCTCCAAGTCCATGGCCAAACTCATCAAAAACGTCTTTGGCAAAAGAAGGAAGCCTGTGTGATTTCAGCAGTTAAACCATCCAAGATGGACTGAGAGAATATAAAGGATTCACCTAGGACTACAGCTGGGTTGAATAGTGAAGACAACAATGGTGAGGAGGCGAGTTCCTCAGAAATCCCCCTTAAAAGTCCATAACTAGATTCACCATAAATGTTGATATATAAATGTGTAAATATTCTATAATAAGTAACATTTATTACAAAAGGATTGCATGTATTATGTTAAAATGTAGTGCCCTCTGTTAGTATTTGGACATGGGTACTATCTCTTCATTCGGTTTTATAATTTATAAGGGCTGGTTTTATGGACAGAGATTAAGCCTAGTCCTGGACTATAAAAGTTAGATTGTAAATCACAAATTTAGATTGAAATTAACCAATGAAAGTGAGGTTTTACTTAGATTGTCTTTTATTTGAGTATATTTCTGTACATATTCTTTCAGCGTTCAGAAATGACAAGATTTTGTATACATAATCTCATTGTTTCAGATCATCAAAAAATCTGAGAGAATTGGCTTGACAGGTGTTTCTGGTTAGTCAGGTATGTTCCATCACATAATTTATGCTAAACAGAGTTGTCAAGTCTTGATACTAGACTTTGTCTTTGGTGTCTATTATTGTTGCTATTAAAATGATGACCAAGTGACAATGAAGAAGTCAAGAAAAAACATGATGAGGCAGAAAAATTGCAAAAAAAAATGAAAATATAGTCAAAACCATAGGCTTACCAAAAAAAATAATTTGGAACATCATTAAAAGGAAGGAAAGCATCAGTGGAAGACCTCTACAGATCACCAAAGAATGCGCATCAAAATGAAGAAAAAAGCTGTACAGCAGATCAGGATCACTCTCCTAGATTTGGTGCAGAAGCTACTGTGGAAGGTGTAGTCTGATAGTTTAAGATTTAAAAACAGGACGGCCGTGTTACAGCACTTACAATAACCTGCAGAGTTCTGGACTGATAAAACAGAGACGAACAGGAGAGGAATAGCAAATGTGGAACATAACATCCACTTCATAGAATGGCACATGGGTTTAAAGGAAAGGTAAAATGATTTTGCTGTTGCAGATATTAGCATCTTTCACACCCTAGAGCACAGGTTCAACCGGGTTCAAACCATTTCCACAGAAAGCCAAGTGTCTGCAGGTTCTCTCTTACTTTGTTCTTGATTGATGATTTGGGTCTAATTAGTTGGATCTCCCCTCAGGTGGTTGCCTAGGTCTCAGTCGGGCACAAATTTAAAGGAAAAAAACAAAAACCAGCCTACATCAGACAGCCTAGATCAGACAGCCTAGATCAGACAGCCTACATCAGACAGCCTACATCAGACAGCCTACATCAGACAGCCTACAGCAGACAGCCTACAGCAGACAGCCTAGATCAGACAACCTACAGCAGACAGCCTACAGCAGTCAGCCTAGATCAGACAGCCTACATCAGACAGCCTACAGCAGACAGCCTAGATCAGACAGCCTACAGCAGACAGCCTACATCAGACAGCCTACAGCAGACAGCCAACAGCAGACAGCCTACATCAGACAGCCTACAGCAGACAGCCTACAGTAGCCTCTCTGTGGAATCGGTTTGGCGCCTGTGACCATGTATGCAATGCAACAACAGTAGCGATCCTGCTTTCTTGTGCCGAGCTACGAATTGCGAGGCTGCACAACAACAGTGTGTGCAGCTAATGCAAAATTTTTCATGCATCTCTAGAGTGATGATTTGGGTGTCCTCTTTGATAACCGTCGGTGTCTAACATTGGTTCCAACTTCCATACATAACAATAGCATCTAACTTTGTGTGCGGTCCTGCCATGGAGATTCCAGAAGGAAAAGGTCCTTTAGCTGACTTTTAATGAAGGCACAAACCACAGCCACCTACACACCTTTAATGTACTGATGAAGTGACTCATCGGTACAATTAGCCTAATGGTGCTGTTCAGTGATTCTGTGAACAGACGAACCGTCATTGACCCTGTAGGCTATATATTCAGGACATTAGTATTGATTTCTGTCAAACTAAAGACATTATACTTTGCTGTCCTTTGAAAACCCCTTTTTAACTCATTAGACCTGATTGTAAATGGTACTTGATGAATTATAATATGCTGACTGTTTGCCTGAGCGTATCCGGGATGACGGGCAGGTCTCTGCATACTTTGAAATCGGCTTACCGTCCATCACTGTGTCTCATTAGCGTTGTTGTAACTGAATTCTAGTTAACACTTTAGAACAACTTGTCAGCTGCAGCCTCTCATGCAAATGTACAGGTTCGAACCCAGCCTACTGCTTTCAGCACACTGTCTTCCCTGCTCTTCTCATCATTAAAACATAAAATGCCCCAAAATGTATATTTGTATTATATACGGGTGGCTAAAGAAATTTGGCATGTTCCCTTAAAAACATATGCACTATTGAGAGCATTCTTTCTGGCTGCGCCGTTGGCCTGATGCTGCTACGGTGTTGCCCTCAACCCATGGCTCTTCAGAGGGTGGTTCAGTCAGCCCAGCACATTGTCAGTAGCATGCTGGATCCATTTACATCATAGTGTATCAGTTGAAAGGTGTAGATCATTAAGGACCTGAGTCACTCAAGCTCCAGACCGTGCACTCAGCTGTTACTACAGGTGCATTGATCGGAGCCGGAGACAAAAAGGCTTAGAAAAAGCAGTCCCACTAGTCAGCTACCTTCCCTGCATTCTACATTGCACCTTAACACGTATTTACACACACACACACACACACACACACACACACACACTTTCCAATGTGCAATACATGTGTCTAGTTCAAATTACAGTAATGAGAGAAGTGCCCCGAGGGTAATTGGTGTCCTTGAAAAAGCTAATACTAAAAAAAAACACGCACTCAGTCACAGGCAATGTGTGTATTGAATTATTGATTCAAAGAGGGGGAGGGGTCGCTAATAAGATCGGAGCATAATTACTTTATATAATTAGCACGCGCGGGGAGTGCCGAGCACATTTTACAAAGCGCTGGCACTACTAGAGGCTGAAACCCGAGGGTGACCGTCTTTTGAAGCTCCTGATCCGAGGTTCCAAGAGGTTTGGCAATCTCAGAGCTATTAAATTGGAACCTACCATTTTGGTAGAGGGACAAGGAGGGACACTGATCCGCTGACATACTAAGACTGTATTTTTTCACATGGCATTAGTACTTTCCAACCTGCCAACGAAGGGGTTGCAAATGGATATAATCATGGTTGGACCAATTTGATATTGCTTTAAGCGTTCAATACCTACAAGAGGTGCTGGAAGGCTTTGATATTCACCTTCAAGATAATCGAAATAATTCTCCGTAGACTGCGTCCGAGCGTTGAGGGGAACCTTGGAGAGGTTTTCGAAGCAGTGCGAAGATTTTTTCGAGCGGATGCTATGAACGATGGTATTTGACAAGGAGGAAAGTAAGTGTCAGATTTTCTGTTAACATTAACGTGTTAGGCCGCCTTGAACTCGCTATGATTCATATACTTCTTAAGACATGTCTGCCGGTGCCACTTATGTAGGCAATGAGATGTGAATGAATAAGAATGTAAAAGCATTTCGGCGTCAAGAGCAAATGCCACATCTATAATGGGACTAAATTAAACCGATTGCCAAAACTTCTTCCATGACTAACTGACTATATCCGTAAAAAATATAAAATTAATGTATGCTAATTTAATTCCTGTTAAAATGATTGGCCTAAAACAGTATCAGTCTGCCCATTTGAAATATGTCGCATTAATAACCGGCTCTGTTGTCAAAACATTGGGACCAAATGCATTGTCCATAGATGGAATTGCATGGATTCAACCTCGTAAGCAAAGCGATAACGAATGAAACCCCAGAGTTCACATTGTAAAGTTACAAAGTATGGCCCAGTGTAACTCTGGAATGACTGATAATGAAAATGTGACTGGAGTTAGGGATAGCTGCACAAGGTGTATTGTATAATCTAATCCCACTGAATTCAGTGTCTGTGTCTGCAGGCGTTTCCCTGGTGCCCCTTCAGTCCAAGGGGAAGCCGAGGGTCTGCGCCGGGTGCAACAGGAGGATCAGGGAGCGCTTCATGCTCCAGGCTCTGGACAGGTACTGGCACGAAGACTGTCTGAAGTGTGCCTGCTGTGACTGCCGCCTGGGTGAGCTGGGCTCCACCCTCTTTACCAGAGCAAACCTCATCCTCTGTCGCAGGGACTACCTCAGGTAAGGGCTTTCAACCAGGTCTGTTCATTAGGACAACACCCGGACAAAAACGGACTGAAACAGGGAGCGGCTATGGGCAACTTGTCCAGTATGAAACACAAATTTTCCCTTTCAGTTGCAAGATGTTTTAGTACTTTGGGTTACCCCAATGAATGTTCATTAATATTCAATATTATTGAAACTTCTAATTCGGCTCCATCTGTTTGACCGGGGATTGCATGCTCACTCCTGTGTCCTCTACTCAGTGCTCATTTCCTTTTGGCAATTGAGGAGAGGAGCAAGTTCCCATTTTCACCTATAAGGAATTGTCTCCTATGGGGACAATTGACCAAAGGAGCTGATTTTTCACATGAGGAGAAAAGGCCTTGGATTTCCAATTGAGTGATGTTTCACTTCCCTGGTTCTACAACATGAGCAAGGTGAACATGGCCCTGGGGAGGCAAAATGACAACCGCATCACGTTTTGGTTAGATGTGATAGATCTGGAAGTTAAACTATGTATTTAACAGCAGTAGATAGACATGAACACAAACACATTATTCTGGGTTTCCTGCTAAAAAATAGCCCGCAAATATTTTCATATTTGGATTTTTTCATAAATGGATTTGGTTGAAATGAAGTTTCTCATTAGATGCAGTGCTTTTAGCGGGGGGAAATGCATTAGACAGTTAAATTGGCTAAATTGTCTCCTGTTTTTCGTGACCTCACAACGGTCAAGCAGAAAGCTTTTGAATGCCGGGATTAAAACCATGTGATTTATTTTAATTAGACCATTAGTGGAGAATTAGTATTCAGGCCTGTACCGTTCCATTATGAAGAGAAACGCCAGGTGCATACCAAGATCCCATTAGCATGTTGCCTTTGTTAGGCTTAATTAGGGCTCTTTGCTTTTACTCTTTAGTTTCTGACTTTTTATACATTCCGACCCAGCTCTGTGTGGATCCAAGTAGGACATCCAACTCTAACCCATAGATATAGTTCTTCTCAAGGCTAACTTCAAATGAGTTTGACATTGCTTTTTTAGGTTTTTAACTAAGATATAAAATGAATACTCATTTTATCACCACTTTGGCACCATGTAAACACTGTTTAAAGTTACTGACTGGGTCTCCAAATTCTATGAAATATGATCAGTAATCACAATTTCACACAAAATTGTTCACCTTATTTTCAAGTTCTATTTTCAAGTTTAGCTGCCATATTAGTTGATTTGGAATGGAATTTCTGTGCCCAAAAACATTTAAATAAATCAAATAATACTTTTTTTCCCTCCAAATACCATGGACACTATTTAAAGAATGAACCCTGGAGATACTTTGTCTAGTAAGAACCCCCCACCCAACGTTGTTATTCTACTGCATTTCCTAATGAACACAACCCACATAATTGCCTTGCTGCATCTCTCTTTACCTCTATCGCTCTACCTCCAGGCTCTTTGGGATGACCGGGAACTGTGCGGCCTGCAGTAAGATCATCCCGGCATTTGAGATGGTGATGAGAGCCAGGGACAATGTGTACCACTTGGACTGCTTTGCCTGCCAGCTCTGCAGCCAGAGGTGAGATGAGGGGAGCCATGTTAATAGGCACACAATAAAAAAAAATACAGATAAAATAGTATATTTCTCAAATCTAAGTGAAGTCCTATTTTAGTCAGTTTAGTCAGCTCAGAGCTCCTGGGATTTTACCCAAGTGGGTGCTGTACAGACGGGAAGTGGAGAAGTCCAGTGGCTTTAAGATCAGACTGTTAACCAAACCTGCCCTGTACAATATCATCAGTAGACTCCATTACCCTAAAGCACTGTCCAATGTCATAAATGTCAGAACTTGGTTGCATCATGGTCTCCAAAACTACAAATAAATACCTCCTCTAATCAAATAGTATTTGGAAGGGTTGCCAGAAATAGTATTATAAAATACTTTATAAAATTATTGATAACAACAAACATGGAGAGATATTGGCTTGTTGTGAAAAATGACTCCATGGGCCATCAAGAACAAATCAGGGTAAGCAGAATTTCACCCAAATATGAATCAAGGTCGAACTCTCCCTTTAATACTTTGTGAAAGCCCATTTGGCCGCCATTACAGCTGTGAAATATTTTTAATTAGATTATACTTCCACAACTCTTAAGGGAGATTCTACTTGTATCCATTTCTTTTGTTAAAATTGCTTAACCTTTAGAGATATGGGTTGGTAGTCAATTGATTGATGGCAATGTTCAAAACATGTCTCTGATTTTCTACCTGATTTTTACTGGACCACTCAAACACTCAACACAGCTTGAATGCCATTCTGTTGTGTATTTGGCATTAACAATTGACAATTTCACTGTTAGTTAACCGTGTATTTCAGTTGAATCATTTTGCACCTGAATAATAGAACTCTAGTCCAGGGCTAGGTTTTCAGATGCCTGAAACTTCTAAACCTCTAACTTTGAACCTGGCTTTGGTCCTTTTACATCCATGTTAATCCTGACATAATCTCCAGTTCCTGTCAATGACAATTATACCTATAACATGATGCTGCCACAATATTTGTATTTTGTTTTTCAAATTTGCCAAAAGTTGCTTTTACAACTTTGGAAATGTTATTGTTCTTAAATGAAGACACACACAAAGCCTAAGTTTGTTTGTGTGTCTTTACAGATTTTACATTGGTGACAAGTTTTTCCTGAAGAACAACAAGATTGTGTGCCAGCAGGACTATGAGGGAGATCATCAGAATGGCGTCACTGAGACTCATTAAACCCCACCGCCCTCAGCTGGTTAGAGACTAGCCAACCTCGCTGGTATCCAATACACCGTTTTCTAATTACATTCACTAAGAACCAAATGGAAGCAAACTGACCAAAATAGGGAGGAACCTACCTGAACCTGTTTACTGCCAATAAGAAATTGTTTTGTGAAAAGCTTTTGCTGTGGTGTAAGCTAATGACTACACCCCAATTGATAACGTGGGAAGCAACCTTTTATTTTATAAAACATCTAAGCAGGGGAACACGACATAGCTAATGAAGTGGTCTTAGGATTTTGCCTTCTGTTGACTGTGAAATGTGGATGCAACACCAATAAGTGTTGGAGTATGAAGAAGGAAAAAAAAGGTGAAAAAAGGTCTAAGCAATATGTTAGGCCTCTATTATAAAATAATGCTTCTGATAAAACAGTTCTGAATGGGTAATGAGTCTCCGCACCTGACGGAGCCAGGTAACATGCACTTATTCTTTTAAAAGGTTGGTGATCGTTCTGCATTAGTTCACCATAGGCAGGTCCACTGGTATTGTTGGAATTCAGTTCTGATGTACATATAAGAGTAATAACTTGCTGATTCTCTTAAGATATTTCATTTATAAAATAAAACTTGTGTACATTGTGATTTAAGTTTGATCAGCTTTTGAATTGAATAAACAAACTGGAAAATGTTATTTTAGCACTCAGCCTGTATTCACCACACCTATTACCTAATGCTGCTGCTGTGCACATGGACTGACACCATTGTTTAAATAATGAGCCTGGACATCTGTGTTTGAATAAATTACAAGCCAACTGGGTACCTTTGAAAAGCCAGTTGATCAGACTGGACATACCTGTTCTTCACTTTTAAAGGCCCTTTCATTTGAGGGGCAGCAAGCAATCTAAGGCAATGCCCTTTTTACACGAATGACCTGAACGTGCTACTTTTTCCGTACTGCCCCGGCACAACGGTTCCACCACAACTTGACTTGGCTCAAGATGGCTTGGCTCAGTGGTGTGAAAAGGGATGTTCTTTTCCCTGAATTTCATGGATGGGGGTTTTTATCTGCATACTATAATTAAAACAATCATAATGTTATGGGAAAATGTATGCTGGGCTAGTCAACAGACTTTATGTAATAACAAAACGTGTATACTGTAGTGACATTCAGTAGTTTTCATTAAAGTCCTTTCAGCTCAACAAAAAATGTATTTTTATTATATACAATGAAATTAGTATTACAGTAGTTGGCTAGGAGCAAAATCCATTTGAGTCTTTGACAGAAGTGAGTTTTAAGGCTAGTTATTAAAGTGCCTAGTGAAAGAGTGACTCATGGTCAGGGAGAACTTCTCTAGGCGAGGGTTGGGGGGGCTCAATGCCTTGTAGTTTTCTGAGACATGTCTTTGGGACTTGAAGCAGTGTGGAGTGGATGAAGCAGAGTGCAAGGTGGCTGGTGAATTGAGATGGGGTCGCTGATGTAGTGAGGTATGAGAGTGGCTTAATCATAAAATAGTGACGTTGTCAATGAACATATCAAATGAACCTATTTTATTATATTTATTGCACTCAGCTTGGTTTACTGAAAAACACTTATTATTAATGACCACCTGACCGAAGGAATACAATTATAAGAGGACATAAGGTATACAAGTAACATTAACAAAAATATGCAAATATAAAAATTCTCTAGAGAAATAAACAATTATGAAATTACACTAAATACATATAGTTTATGCTCAACAGGTACATTTATATATATATTTTTGTATTGAAGGAGTGAGGTATCATAAAATTGTCTAATTTCAGTCTTTGCCAATGAACGACTTTACACTCTTTCCCCAGTTACATATTGATAGTATATCATGTATGACAGAGAGCACAAAGAGATCATAATCACACCCCGCGTAGAGGTGAGTTTTATAAACGACCTTGTGGCAATAAGGTACTGCTGTCACGATTTGTAGTTGGTCAAGTTAATCAAAGTTCTCTGGCTCCCTCTTCTGGAAAGGAACATCCACAGCAATATTTGCTATCACACTTCCGTTTTCAGCTAACTAGGAAGTGTTCACGAATTATGGATGCTGAGATAGACGCAGCATCCACCTGACCCTTTTCTGTATTGACTTGTTTCTATACTTTGATTGCTTTCTGGACACGCCCCTGCAAAAGAAATCTTGCTGATGTAACAATGTCGATGTCAACATTTCAAAAGGTTACGCTTGTGTCTTGTCTCCTGCTCTGCGTAGCTCTTCTGCTTCCGAAAATGCTGCTAGGTGGAGGTAAAAAGGGTGCGCAGAATGAGGGTAAGGATTACGCACTAAAAACGCTACGTATCTTTATTATTTTAGCAAATTTTATAGTTTCGTGTGTACGCTTACCTTTTCTTGTATAGCGTTATATTTTATGCTTTTACTGTACAACGAATGTTGCCGGTTTGTCTTTTAATTACACGCTACATCCCTACAGAGGGCGCTATCTCCACCCACTATTTTTTTGAGGTGATAATCATTAACTGCCTTAACCTACTTTTATAGGCAAAGGTCAAAAGTATTAAAATGAATAACATTTATCAATTACTTTACAGCCTAACATTTCCAGAAAGTTTCTGCTGAACACTCCTGAAAACCCTTCTTACATACAGTAGTGAGGGAGGTTTCAAATATTTACTGTAGGGGATGGCTGGTCAAAGTCATGAAAATAATGTCATAAAAATTATGGATCTCGCTCCCTAATGTAAAATTACATGACCCTCCCCTTGTAAAGAACTGTACATCATTACCCTCATTAACTGTATTACAAAATAACTGTAGCCAAACACTATGTTTATAAACGTGAATATAGACTGTATCTATTCAGCATAGTTTTGTGGCTCAGTCAAAAGCGCTTGGACCACTCAATCTCCTAAACTGTTCCAATTATTTGTAAATGTTTATGTTTCTACAGTATATTAGTAATTTCACAAAATACTGTATGAAACACATTTTAACACAACTATTAAGCACAATCCTAGCCATAGCAAACTATACTAGTTGTTGAATCTTAGATCACCATCACTGTCTAAATTGTCAAACAGATTCGTTCATTTCTGGGTTCATCTACAGTCATGTCATCCTTGCACTTTTAAAATAAAATAAAAATAATGCACCATTTAGTCTAGAAAACTGTTGACATTCAAAAATCTTTTGGCATCCACAAACAGTACATCTTTGGTTTATTAAACAGCCTGGAAAATAGTATTTGTCCTTTCTAGAGATAATAATTACATTTCAAGAGTCCTTGACATTCCTATTTCCACCTTATGTAATATTATCAAGAAGTTGTCAGAGCCATGCCACTGTATTCAACCTCCCTGAACGTGGCTGCAAGAGAAAACGTGATGGAAGACTGCATTAAAGATTGTTCAAATGGTGGAGAATGCACCTAGATCAACTGCCACACAGATTCAAGCTGACATTCAATCAAGGGTTAAGATAGTTTCAACTTGAAAAGAGGTTGTATGTTAGGAGACCCTCTGCTGAGAGACATGAGAAAGCCTGACTGCAATTCGCCAGAACACATAAACCTGCCACAATTCTTCAGGTACAGCCTCATGTGAACAAATTTGAACTTTTTAGGAAAGCACACCATTTTATGTTAATCGAAAATAAATTTAGCCGACAAAGAAAAGAACACTTTTCCCACATTTAATCATGGAGGAGGCTCACTGATGTTTTGGAGTTGCTTTGCTGCCTCTGGCCCTTGAACCTGTGTAGGGAATCATGAAATCAGGAGAATACTAAGAACTTTTCGAGCACAATGTTGAACCCAGTATCAGAAAGCTCTATTAAAGGTCATGGGTATTCCAACAGGAAAATGACCTCAAAAGCATAAAAATACAACAACCCAGGAATAGTTCAAAACAAAACGCTAGACTGTTTTGAGCCATAACAGTATAAGGGAGTTTTATGCCGATGTTAGAAACGTCTCAACAAATACCCCGCAGATTATGTCCGTTTTGTATAGCCCAGGGATGCTAGAAGTTATGGGTGCAGATAATTTACTGAAAGTAATTTTTTTCTAAATTTCAGTATGTTTTAACCCATTTTAAAATTGTTTTGCAAAGCAACGTTTGGTAATTTCGCAACATTATTAGTTAATAGACGAACGCGTTTCAGTCGCCTATTTGTCTTATCAATTTGTGTGTAAAACATTTTTACTAATCTTGTAAGTCGAATTTTGTAATTTCCATCTATATTTTCTAATTAGATAACACACATTAAAATGCATATGTGAACTCCACAAATCTGAAGAACCATCTCCGGATCCACGTGTGTATTCTTACAATGTTATTAGGCTCATACTATAATAGTGGCATAAAATTAACAATATAGATAATTAAATCGTTAATTGCAATTATTTGTATGACAATTAGTAACCTAAAATGTCATAATCGTGACAGCCCTACAATGTAAATTAAATTTATTTTCTGGTTTCAAAGGAAATATTCAGTTTTAAATCACGCATAAAGTTTCTGTTAATATTAAAATTCCTGTAATATTAACAGTAAAATAAGGAATTGTGATGAATAAATACATATTTTTTTAGAGACAATGGGAACTATTTTAAGAAAGAACAAGGGTGCCAATACTTTTGGCTCGACTAAACCTCCATTGCCTTGCAGGTCCAGGACGCTTCCCCCCCATGTTACACCGGCAAATGGCTCCGGACAGTAAGGGTCAGAGGACTGCTGGCTCACCCAGGGCCCACAACACTGAGGCCATCGCCAGGGCTAAGGGTGGGGGCGGCACAGGGGTAGGAATTGGGGGCAAATCCAACCTGGCGGGGCAGATCATCCCCATCTATGGCTTCGGGATCCTCCTTTACATACTCTACATCCTGTTTAAGGTGCGATGGTGTGCCGTTTAACATACACAGGAACTTGACATACTTTACATCCAGTCATACTTCATTCCCAGGGGGTTTAAAGTGCCATCATTTCACTTGCATATGTACTGTCACAAATTTCTGTGCGCAAACGTGTGAAATAGAGTAGCTGGTCCTATGTTCATCTCCAAAACTCCAGCCGAGATGCTGTTTCATTTTACCCTGCGCAATTGAAACGAATTGCACGCTCTGGAAACAAAGCTCTGTCCTGCTCTATTTGCCTGTGCTTCATTGACACGGTCTCAGCTCTGGTAATATCATGTAATCGAGCACATGAAATGTAGCTTGTGAAACAATTCTGAAGTAAATGCAGTTTTCACTTGCCCAGAGGCAACGTCTCGTCAACACATTGGCGCATATCAGACACTGCATGCTCCCAGTTACTGTCTAACCAACGCATCACAGAACTCATCCCACCCTTGTTCATCCACTATTGGCTTCAACGCTAACCTAACACTATGTCTGGCAAAGAAATTCTTAGCATGTGAGCGTAATCCATAAAAGTTACCTCAGTGCAGCAATTGTACCTGCTACATCACAAATGTAAGCAGATTTAGAATATTATTTGGATCAATTTGTTTTAAATGGCAACAGCAGGCTGCATTCATCAGTGACCACATATTCCTCTTACGGTAGAAGCGCAATGAAAGGGCTAGCTTCGCAATGACATATAATTTTCAAGCCAAGAAACTTAAGTCAGGAAACATAAAACTGAATTGGGAAAATGTAAAACAGAATTCACAGGGCCCCCTTTAGAGTAGTTTATATACCCAGGTTTATGGAAATGATACCGTAGTGCAGTAATTTACTGTGTACAATAAGGACCTAGGGAAAAGTTGCAGAGAGAAGAATGTGTCTAATTAAATGCAAAAAAGTGACTCACCACATATTTCATTTTTTTTAAGTGGCCCTCACGTACAAGACTGTTATATATAGTGTGTTTTCACCTTTCTGTTATGGTCCAGGATTGTTGCGGTCATTACTAGAGACAATTAAAAGTCTACACCAACATTTTGAAATGTGCTCCTAAATTTATTTGTGTGTGCCTTGATTTTCAAGCTTAGGAGCACGTGCTCTTTTTAAAAAAATGCCAGCGTAGAGCCCTACACCAACTCACACAGCATGCATGAGGGATGGCCATTTGAAATAACGTCTGTTTAGCAATGTTTGCATTTCAACGGCAAACGGATGAAGGCGTAAATTCTGCATGTGAAGATTAACTGAAGACAGTCAAGTACATGGGCTCAGCCCTAACATCCATAACGTGGTCCATTGTGTCATATTTTCACAGAAATGGCTCTAATTGGATGCACATTCTTATTTGTTGTTTGTTCAAAAGACCCTTAGCAGCAATATTTCAACAAAGACAATATCTGTTATTTCTCTACTTAAAAGATAACATCAAAGGGGAAGAGTCCTATACCAGCCGAGCCTCGACCCACCTCGATGAGAGCAGAGAACCGAAAGAGAAAGATAAGTGAGTAATGGACAGTCTAATAATCTAATAGACAATCAGTCTGTTAATTCACCATTTAGAATATCATTCCTCTTTAAGTACCAAACGGATTATTTTACATTAATTAAACAACATGAATTTATAGAATGTTTGTAAATAGTTTCAAAACAAACAGTATTTTAACTTTAGCCCCCTCCCCAGCTGATTTTGAGCTGACTCAGCTACAGGATAAGCTGAGGGAGACAGAGATGGTGATGGAGAGGATTGTGTCCAAAGCCAGCCACAGTCCTGAAAGGTTAGTTGTTGACTTGGCCAAAGCCTTGCTCCTTGCTGTTATTCATTCCCCCTTCTGTCTTACTCACACCTATACTCTTTCCACACCAAGGAAAGAACACACTTTATATTTAAGTTCCTCGAAAAAAAGAATAATAATGTGGAGTTGTCAACTGTGATGGGTACTTTAACCGTAATTGCGTGTCTTTAAATGGGGAACCTGTGGCGAATTTTAAAGAGTGTTTGTGGTCGGTGCTGCCCTCCGCAGGGTGACGGGGGTCAGCGCCGACCAGGAGGAGAGGCTGCTGCTCCAGCTGAGAGAGATCACGCGGGTGATGCAGGAAGGCCGGCTGGTGGAGGGGGTTGCTCCCCCAGAGATGGGGGCCCAACACTGGCAAGGTAAATTGGGTTTAACCCCAATCTGGGTCTTTTTTGGTACTCTCCACCATTTATTTGAATTTGTTATGAATCGTTTCCAGACTCGATTTGTGCTTCTAAAAATGTAGTCACACTACTGCTTTTTTATTTGCAACTGTATATGTATCCATGGTGAATTAGACTTCCCAGAGGACTCCAGTCCATGCTGGGATGGCCCATTCTTTGGATACGGCCAAGCCGAGGCAACAAGCACTGAGGAGCGGTCAGAGAGGACTGATGAGTGGATGTCTTACCAGGAAGAAGGTGGGGCTTACCAGGAGAAGAGTGGGTGTGACCAGGAGGAGAGTGGGTGTGACCAGGAGGAGAGTGGGTGTGACCAGGAGGAGAGTGGGTGTGACCAGGAGGATGTGGATAGGAAGATTGGGTTTAATCAGAAGGAAAGTGTCGCTTACAAAGGGTGCATTGCTCAAAAGGAGTGCTGGGTTAACCAGAAAGAAGGTGTGGTTGATCAGGAGGGTTGGATTGACCAGGAAGTAGGTATGGTTGACCAAGAGGATGGTTGGATTGACCAGGAAGTAGGTATGGTTGACCAGGAAGAAGGTGTGGTTGACCAAGAGGATGGTTGGATTGACCAGGAAGAAGGTGTGGTTGACCAGGAGGAGGGTTGGATTGACCAGGAAGACGGCGTGGTTGATCAGGAGGGTTGGATAGATCAGGAAGTAGGTATGGTTGACCAGGAGGAGTGTTGGATTGACCAGGAAGAAGGTGTGGTTGATCAGGAGGGTTGGATTGATCAGGAAGTAGGTATGGTTGATGAGGAAGGTGTTGTTGACCAGAACGAGGGTTGGATTGACCAGGAAGAAGGTGTGGTTGACCAGGAGGAGGATTGGATTGAAAAAGAAGAGGGAATGGTTGACCTTAATGAGGGTTTTGTTGACCAGGAAGAAGTTAGAGTTGACCAGAAGGAGGGTTGGGTTGATAGAGAAGAGGGCATGGTCGACATGGCTATGGATGATGTAGGCAGTGCTGAGGCAGGGGCTGATTTTAATACCGCTAAGGAGGAATGTGCTGGTTTTGCCACTAGGAATGAAGAAAATGGATATGAGTGTGATGTGGGTGGAAGTGACAAAGGGATGGACAGGGAGGAGGGTGGGGCCAAGGAAACGATGGGTGTAGCTGATAATAAGATGGGCTGTTCTGAAGAGCAAGGGGAAGAGCTGGAGTTCACACTGAATATATCCTCTGTGTTGGAACAAGAAGAAAAGGACAGCGTCAACTTGTCAGGAGAGATATCCACTGGCCGTTCTCACGTTAGAAGAAGAAGACACAAGAAGCAGAAGAAATAACCAAATGAAACACTATCAACTGACTTTTACTGATTTCCCTGCATTTCTTCCTTGGGAGAGAGGAGTGTGGCCTAGAAACATTTGTCTAGCTGTGCCTGTCTAGAAATGTCAGTTTTCCACCAACCTGGATGGACCATGGTGTGAACGGTCCAGTTATCCAGTCAGTAATAAGGGTGCTACAGCAGTGTTTCCCAATCCCGGTCCAGAGGACCCCAAACGGTGCAAGTTTGGGTTTTAGCCCTAGCACTCACAGACCTGATTCACACTTTATTAACATAATCAACCTATCATCAAGTTTTTAATTTGAATCAGGTGTGTGAGTGCTAGGGCAAAAATTTAAACATGTACCCCTTGGGGTCCCCAGGGCCAGGATTGGGAAACTGCTACAGTCATGTGAAAACGTTAGTAAACCCCCTGGAAAGTTCTCTTTTTAAAAATGTATTTGTACGTAAGGATATGGAATATTCTATATAACTATTGACAGATAAAGATTACCAATTGTAACAAATGACATGGAAAGGTTACATTTTGCAATAATTTTTTCATATAAAGATAACAAATGTAATTTGATAGCATGGAAAAGGTAGGTACACCCATAGCTTCAATGGTGCTGGCCCTTTGGCTGAAATAACTTCATATAGCTTTTTCTTGTAATTGTCTATCACTTGCTTACATTGACCTGGAGGAATTTTACCCAATCAGTACTGCTTCAACTGTGTCATGTTCGAGTGCTTTCTTCAATGCACGGCCCTCTTTAAATCCTCCCACAGCATTTCCAGAAGATTGAGATCTGGGTTTAGAACCGTCAATTTCTTTTTTTTGTCATTCTGTTGTAGCTCTGCTTATGTGTTTTGGATCATTATCTTGTTGAAAGCTTGATTCAGCTTTAGCCTTTTGACAGATGGCTGCTATGAGGTTATTTTTGTTTGGTATGAGGTTCCTCAGGTCAGACAGTGTGTGGTTTTTGCCAAACATGACATCTGGCATTGGAGTCAAGTAACTCCATCTTTGACTCATCTGTCCAGAGCACATTGACCACAAAGGTTTGGTTTTGGTCTTTACCCAGGTGTTGTCTGGCCAACATCAGTCATGTATAGATATTTTCTTCCTTCCTGACCTCCCATGCAGGCCAGGTTTGCGCGGTCTCCGACAGTTGACCCAGACTCATGGGCATCAATGTTCTATTTTCTGAGGGTCTTGGAAAAGTCTTTTGATCCAGGCATGATGTGTTACCACACAACCATATTGTTTCTGGTTCAACCTGGAATGCTGGTCCCATGTCGCAATAATAGCATTCTTCAATAACTAATTTATAAATTACTAAGAGCTAGGTAAAGTTTCTTATTTTAATGTGTGATGGAGATTGTGAAACTAGACACTGAAACCATATCAGCATGACAGGTAAGCCCTCGTATGTCCCTCTGCCATGGAATACTGTGCTGTTTTGCTGAATCTGTATTGTATGTACTTAAATTTGGAGACCCATATGGCCTAATATTATGTGTATATGGATATGTATATATATAGGGTTTTAATTGTTCAATTCTAGTTTTAAAAGGTCTAATTTCACAATATTTAATTTATAGATCTTGAATATGGCAACTTTCAGGATGACTTCACTCACTGTATTTTATATTGATTAATTTATTCGGTGCCTGAACGCTCTGAAAATAGTTTGGTTTATGATTTGTAAATACTTAAACACACTAAGAAGAGTGGACCCATTTGAATCAAGGGGAAGGAACATTTTCTACAACTAATCTCCTGTTGCATCTCTATTACGATTATTCTGCTAACTCCATGGATGTAATGAAGGATCGACCCCAGCTATGGAATTCTCCCTCATACACTATATCAATTCACCTGCTGGTGTAATCAAATGTCACTGCTATAGAATATCTCACTAAAATAAAGTTATCTGGTTTGACAACGACCTTGTTTCTAGTATGTGACATACACACACGACAATGTTAGCATGAGAAAAAAGGTTTATTACTCTGAGAATTGAACATTTTACCAATAAAAAAAAGCGTCATCCAATGTTTTTAGCGGAAAGCATACAATTAACCCCTTTTTAGTAAGTGACATTGCCACAGCACAGAACTGCACCCACGGCAGTTAAGTGGGGCCGTTTTGAATTTGGCGTCTGGCTATCACAGAGTAACAGGAAGTGCCATCATTCTGCATCTTCCAAGTCTTAGATATCCATTGGCTCGTCAGGTTTGTCAGCTGCAGGCTCATCCGAAGCCTGAACCACCTAGGACAAGGGAACGGCAGACAGGAGAACATAATCTTATTAAATAAGTGGAATTCATCATGTTTACCAGATCATTCTAGAAGATTATCCTAGCCTGGATCCTGAAGGGATTGTTCAATGTGGATCTGGCCAAGCATTAATCCGACCACCATGTTGTGGCCCACCTTTCTCTGCGGCCTTTCCTCCAGACCCTCAAGGAAAGGAGCCACATCGTCATCGTCATAGATGGTGAACTCCATGTCTTTACCCACAATGCCGATCGAGACGTTCTGAAAGACGAGGAGAGACGGTGAAGTAAAGACTGTGGAGGTGGTCGTTGTTAGGCACCAAAAAGAGGAAAACTGGCTGAGGCAGGCCAAACGTCCGCGAGACCTAGCGAACACAGGCCCGTCCAACGGGGAATACGAGGGCTATGACGGGTTGAGCCAAAGCAGCTCACCTTGGTGGTAAGGTCCTGTTCAGCTGGGAGTGTTTCTCTGAGCCCAAGCAGGCCGTGCCTGACCAGCTCATTTAGATTACCTGAGGACAGACAATGCGAAGGACACAAGACAAATGTAAAGAGATGGTGTTAAAATGTGAGAGGAATGCATCGTGAGCGAGAGTGACGTGCCACAGCAAAACCAAGGCTGTAAGACCGCGACTGCTTTAGACCATGCGCTATCATGTTCCTAGGTGTTGCTTTATACTTGTAAAAACTAAAAACAGTGTGTGCGTGCACATGTGCTCTCACAGTCCAGGAAGGTGTCCATGTGTCTCTCAAGGTAAGTGCGGGCTGACTGGGAGCGAGCTCCGATGGACATGGCTTTGCAGTCAAAGTAGTTGGCAGAGGGGCAGGTCTGGAAGATATGAGGCCCCATGTCCTACAAGAACAGGTCGAATGGAGAGAATGACTGATGCTCCATGTTACTTAGCATTCTTGCACACACAACTTTCACACCATCGGCATAGTTAGGCTTCATAGCTTACGTCATATCCGGCAATAAGCAATCCCACGCCGTATGGCCTTCTTCCATACCTCTGTGTGGGGATTTGGGTTTCTGAGGGACTGGTCAAGGGTATCTTTTTCAGAAGTTTAAAAAAAAACCTGCAAATGGTGGCCAGTAGGCCAAAGTTGGCATGCTAATGTTTTGTTTTGGCCCTTTCAGTTATATTTTATATTGAAATCCCCAGAAATTCCACCAAATTAGCCTAATTTAGTAAATATTTTTCCAAATATTATATTCTTATATTCTACATCCAGGATTTCTGGAAAACTAAGAAATGTATTGAAATGTTGCAAATATATCTAGGAAAAAACAACCATTTGTAAATGCAAGCCAAAATTGGTACTGGCTTCTAAGACATGCATGAAAGGATACTGCTTCCAATGAGAGTGACAAGGCGTGATACTGGGAGAGGCCTGTCAAACACAAACCTGGAATCCAGGCATTCCTGCCTCATGAAGTTACTGTCAGGGATGATAGGAGGGTAAATATGTGTTCATCTTTACACTGATTACAGCTAACAACACATTCTTGGGCTCAAATTATTTCAAATGTATGTGTCACCAGAGGAGCCTGGCATCTGCAGTCAGCCCAGCAATGGAGATGCCAATATGTTCATCAACATGGAGTATCTTCTTCTGGTGAGCAGCCAGCTCTGACTGAGCTCTCTGTGGAGAAAAACAAACACCAGTCTCAACTCAACTGACATTCACTGCAAAAGCATCTTTATTCTTACTACTCAAAAGTTAAGTGCTACATACGCAGTACAACCCTGGCGCTGCCACATTTGTATCTAATCACACAGGATCTTAACCGGCACTAGATTTTCAAGAGTCTGGGCGTAAGTACATTGTCTCTGTGAGAAGCTTGCGCTACTCAGCATAAGACCACTTGATTATTTTTCATGGTTAACACATGACCTGCAACCATGTCTACTTAAGTGGGCACATTTGTTTTACAACATTGTTGTTCTATTTAATTTATTAAATGTTTTTTTTTATACATTTTGATTTCAAAACATTCTAGGCATACTTACCCATGGTAGTACTCAGTAAGTTAAATGTCAAAACATGTTTAAGAGATGTGCTCAAAGTTTTGCATACCCCACGATACCATCCTTGGAAAAAGAGAAGCTGTCGCTGTGTCGATTCAAAAATGAAAAATAATAAGAAGTGGGTTGTTACAGGGAAATACCTTGAGAGCAACCAAGACTGCATGGGTTCTGGACTTGAGCCCCACTGTAGCCGATCCTTGTTTCACCGCTTCCATGGCGTACTCGATCTGGTGAATGCGCCCCTGAAACACAAGTGCATTGAAAACATTACCTTATCTATGAGACTGTACATCATTCCCAAAACATTTAGAATACTTCTAATGTCCTTCAAGTTACCTATGTTCAGATGAGCACCTGAGGAAGACTGAAATATCCCTTACCTGAGGACTCCATACTGTGACATCGTTGTCGTACTGGTTACGGAACTAGAGGGAGTAAAGCGGTAGAGCAAATATTTTTGAGAGTGAATTGCTCCAGAAATACACATTACATGTTTAACTTACGTAGTTGTCTTGCATTGCGATGAGTTATATGCCAAAACACGCGGTGGGCTGCATCGACACAATGTGTCAGCCACCCTTGACTCTTCTAGACTAAGGCATTACATTACTATGAATAAATTATACAGCCAGCTACAAAGCAACCTTGTGTCTTTGTTTACAGCCAACTGTCATCGGGGTGAACCTCTCATGACGTCAAAACGTTTGAAAGTTTAAGAGGTATATCATGAATGCACTGCACGATAAATTGACGGCTGCACACTAAGTAACGTAGCTTTAAAGCTTCAAAATAACTCCTGGCAACAAGAATTTGAAAGCAACTACAGCATAAGTTGGTAAACGACAGAACATTTTATTGGTATTCGGACACTTAGGTTAACTTTTCCCAATATAAAAGTTCAAACGAAAGTGAAAGATCAAAATTGTTAGGTGAGCTAGCCAAACCAGCCATCTAACGTAAAATGCGACCTAGCTTTTAGCTAACCGTACAGATAGTTAGCCATCTAGCTAGCTAGTTAGCCACACAGACTAGGCAGGAAAGCTAGGAAGCTAACGTTAAATGGTTAGATAAGTAACTTAATTTAATCTTATTGATAGTTTGACAATAAAACAATAACTAGCTACCTTACTAGCTAGCACAACCAAACGGTACACCTCCAGAAGCTATTTACCTAGCTATGTTTTCTGCTTACTCACAGTGCGCTTCATAAGCTAGCTAGTTGGGCTAACTAGCTAGCTAGTTTACTACTATCTTTTTTTAAGTATAACAGTAAATCCTCTAGCTAGTTTCCTGATTTATTAAACTTTTTGGCAGACAATGTATGCGATGATCTGTATATAAACATTATTCAAGCTTAGAAACGTTAAACGTTTGATAATGGCTTTTAGCCTATTCATTCTCACCATTTCTGCTGTCGCCTGCTTCGCTGTGCCTTCGGATTGATTAATTTTCCTAGATCTGTGACGTAAGACAAAACAGTAGATTTCAGAAATGCATCCAGTCGATTCAAATTGTTTCTTAAATCAGTAGTATGTTTTTAATGAAAAACTTTGTTAACTTTAACTTTACCAAAGACTTGTCGGCTATTTATGTAAATTATTCTACTTAATTAAATGATTAATGTACATTCTGTGAAAGTGAAAATCCATTTCAATTGATTTTAAATTCGTGTTCCTCAGGAGTGAGGGTGCATTAACCAGAATAAAATACTTGCATTACTAAATGAAAACAACATTTTGTTAAAACATAATTATTTTGTTTTTATATATACATGTCGTTGGCCTAGATGAGCACTGGATGGCAGCAGTAGCCTATATTTGATTGTGTGTGTGTGTGTGTGTGTGTGTGTGTGTGTATATGTGTATGAATGTGTGTGTGCGTGCGCGTGTGTGCGTGCGAGCGCGTGCGTGCGCGTGCGTGCGTGCGCGTGCGTGTGTGTGTTAAAAAAACGAGTTTCAGGCTTTTAACTACGTCAGTCATAAAAGTTTTCTCATTTCCTAAAAAGTTTATCCTAAATCTTCTCTCCACCATACTAACTCCTTTTGTGACCTGGAAAACAATGAGTGATCGAGTGGTGAAGAGATGTCCATTTTTTGTTCTCCACTTCCCAATAGACTTTCAGTGAGGGATACTCATGTGTATCTTACAGAGGAAGAGGTTTGAAATCTGAAAAAGATCATCAACATATGCTACTTATTGTTTTGTCATGATTATACAACTGTTTTGGGATTCACTCCTGTAAACATAATTTGCTTCATTTGTGAATGCAGAAGCCTTATTTTATATGCCCTCCACTCTCCTCTGTACTCTCTGACCTCCTTTACAAAAAGGTTAAAGATAATCAAGCAGAGGAGCTAAGGAGAGTCAAAGTGCACAAAAATGCGCTTATTTGAAGATATTCCTTCTCTAGCTTTCTCTCGTGCGTCATCAAACAAATGACGTTCACAGGGTGAATCCGCAAGTAGGAGGATACTCACTGAAATGTCAGGGAGTGGAGGATACTCATTCTACTAGCCTGCCAACAGATTGACATCACGATCACTCAATCAGTTATTGTTTTCCAGGTCTTGAATGAGAGAAGATTTAAGAAAACTTTAACCAAATGAGAAATGCTGAGCAAAATAAATTGTCCAGGAACTGTTTTCAGAACAGTTTGCAAATCAGGAAGTTAAACAAACATCCCTTTCAGTGTTCCGTTACCAGTGTTTACCAAAACTTGATGTCTGTTCTGAAAACTATCCATCAGTTATTTCATACAAGAGTATTAATGTCCATGTTCATCCCTCATTCATTTACTTTGAAGTTTTCAAAAGTAAGCCAGAAAGGATAGATGCTGAAGTAGGTACTGAAATTAGTTTGAGAAATTAGTTTGCTCTTCCTGTATTTGCCAGGTCACTAATTCAGGACTGCAAGAGAAGCTTTGTATTTCACACTGAATTGACAGAATCTCCTTAAAAGCAGTCAGTGGACCATCTTGTTCAGCCTTAGCTTCAACAGTTGTCCTGTTAATTCAATAGTCTTAAGCTGCTTTCAAACCTGGATATTTTTGGATTCTAAATAATTTTGGCCATTAACTTTATCAAAGCCAGTATATGATTCACATTTTGCACAACATCAGTTTCACTGTGAGCCAACAGCAGTGGACACAGGCAAACGTGTACAGCAATATGGAGGCAGGTTTTACCTCTCTATTTATGTGTCCCTTGGACAACAACAAAATATTTTTTATTTACCTCTTTTATCAAGACTACTGTGGTAAGGCCCTAGGACCTCAGCTCACAGAAATCAACATTTCTCTGTAGAAACAATACGTGAGGTAAAAGCTGCCCTCCTCCAGTATCTCTTTCTAGACAGATATTGCTATGCGTTTAAAACGGTCTTCAGAAAGTCATTAGATTTCACTTTCCATCTCTCCCATATCCCTCCTCTTTTTCTGTCTCTCCATCTCCCCCTCTTTTGCTCTCTCCCTCTCTATCTGTCTTTTTCTCTCCCCGACCACCCTCTGTTTGATTTTTGTGTGGTTTAAATGGGTGGACACTGAAACCCCGGACACTGTTAATGATATCTGATGTACCCTTGTTCCGGGGGGAGATTAATTAAAGAAGCTGTGCTGACAAGCCCACCTCCCTTGCCAAGGCAGAGGCAGCGGCGGCCATTACATCAGCTCGCCTCCTTTGTGATTGAGATTGTAGAAGCTGTGCTGAGCTCAGCATGTTTTGCCAGGGCTTCATTTAACTCTGCCAAACAGCCTCCTTTTAATTTTTCAAATGGAAGAGCGGCCTGAGTCACTCTGTGACGGGTCCAAGCCTCACCACCGGCCCTCACACGTGGGGAGGAAGGAGGGCAGAGCAGCTTAAAGGTGTAGTGGTATGGTTTGGGAAAAAGGATGGCAGAGCATCTTAAAGGTGTAGTTGTATGGTTTGGGAAGAAGGAGGGCAGAGCAGCTTAAAGGTGTAGTGGTACGGTTTGGGAAGGAGGGCAGAGCAGATTAAAGGTGTAGTGGTATGGTTTGGGAAAAAGGATGGCAGAGCATCTTAAAGGTGTAGTTGTATGGTTTGGGAAGAAGGAGGGCAGAGCAGCTTAAAGGTGTAGTGGTACGGTTTGGGAAGGAGGGCAGAGCAGATTAAAGGTGTAGTGGTATGGTTTGGGAAGATGGAGGGCAGGGGATTTGACACCACAAATCCAGACTGTGCTTAACTGGGTCGTTTAATAAAATCCCAATAAAATACCACAAGTCCAAATTAATATGTCATCATAACCAAAGTTGATTAAGAAAAGAAGACCCTGTAAGCGCCTAAGTGCCAAATAAAGTAACTTGGTTAGGTGACTGTAAACTTAACAGTTCATTTGACCCTTTACTCTACCAAGTATTACTCGTTCACTTATTCTTATTTCCGCAACAACCTGGGAGCAATTAGAGTTAACCACCTTGCTCAGGAGTAGAACTACAGATTTTTCATATCTCTGGCTTTGGGATTTTCTCCAACCTTTTAGTTACTGGTCAGATGTGATAGGTAACCCCACCACCCCTTTGCCCCACTCCATATATATATTGTATATGTATAAAATGCATTCTGCTGATGTTATGGTTTAGGGGAATTGCTTAAACATATATCTTTTTTGAGTGCAACATGGATATGAAAGGATAAGGATACATCCTATTTTTGTAGCTCAAATCTCAGTGAAAAAAGAGAAAAAACCTGGTTTAAAAAAATCCTGAACAGCATGTCCATTTATAGGTTGCTATTTTCAGTACTGATGATTTAGCAAATATCTTTTACACATTTTTTTAAAATATTTTACACATATTCATTCCCCTCTGGCAGAGGCGGCTCCTAATTGGTTGTGTAGTAGGGGTGGTGCCAAATGGTGACAGCATTTGTATACCAACAACATTTCATCAACATCAACACAATTTCATCAGTACAATTTCATAGTCTGTCCAAAAGCAATACCCAATAATCCCTGTCACTTTATATCATGCACATCTGCCACTTATATCATGCACACCTGTCACTTTTACATTGCACTACGGTTGTATAGTTATATAGTTATTATTATTGATGTGTGTTTTTGTATAGTGTTATACTGATTGATTGTATTATCTTATTTTTCTAAATTAGAATTACTGTTACTTTTTAACTTTTAACTGCACTGTCGGGAGTAAGAAAATCAAGCATTTCATTGCCGTAGCTTGTTATTGCAAATGACAAATAAACATTTTGAACCTTTGAACCTTGATATCCGACCACCGGGGATGTCCAGTCCAACATCCAGAGCATCTGTGAGAGAGAATAGTAAGTTACTGATAAGCTTGTTTTTAACAATATATTTTTAAGCAGTAAAAATTAGAAACACATTTACCACACTTTTATCCGAAGTTGCAACAACAAACCATAATATTTAAGAAAATATATGTACTTTTTTTACAATTAATATTATCTTATGGGCAGGCCTCCACTGCCCTCAGGAGAGTTCCGCAACAAATGTTCTTTTTAATTCTACACCTAATTAATATTGTTTGCTGTTCGTGTCGCAATCATCTCTGGACTGCTTCTTGTGTGTTCACCCATTATTGCGATCCATCCTTCGCTTCGCTTCCCTAGCCTCTCAGCCTCTCCCCACTGCTGCAGACAGGGAGCAGAACTTGCCAATAGAATTGTTTAAAGCAAACTACTGTTTGAATGTCAGAGAGTTCATCTTGGCAGCTGAAGTTTGCTTAGATTAATTTCTTTGTCTACTCCTACCTGTCTCATGATGCCAGGCCGTAATCCACAAAATGTTTAATGACCCACATCTCTAAAGTCACTAGGCTCTTTTCTGATGGAACTTTTGGTTATGGAGGGATCTTTGGGGAAAGCATGTAGTCCACACTTTTTTGTTGTTTGATGTGTGAAAAAAATGAATTACAAAAGCTACATTAGAATGCAACTTAGACCAAGCTACTTGCTTGCATGCCACACTAACTCTCCAACTCCTAAAGCAAAAAGTTGCACTCAGTCACCTGCATTTGTAGCAAGCCTTGAGAAGCTCTCCTTTTGCAAAGTGCCTCCAGGTCAACAATTTCAGTAGTGTGAAGACTGTTACAAGCAAAGAAGATATATTGCTTTTGCAACAAACTCAAAAATATATTGCTTTTGCAACAAACTGTAATAATGAAGATTGGAAGAATTTTTTTTTCTTCAGATAATTACCCTCTAAATCAGCCACGAATCCCCTTGTGACAGGAGGAATGAATTCTGGTTACATTCAACAGAGACGGGAGATATTACCCTAACCCTTTTGACCTTTGTCACTATGGCCGATTCCGTCACAGTCCATCTTCTGGTTTAGTCATAGTTGGACTTTGAAGTGGAGCGTCCACATACCTCCAGTGAAAAGAGGAGCGTCCACATACCTCCAGTGAAAAGAGGAGCGTCCACATTCCTCCAGTGAAAAGAGGAGCGTCCACATTCCTCCAGTGAAAATAGGAGCGTCCACCTTCCTCCAGTGAAAAGAGGAGCGTCCACCTTCCTCCAGTGAAAAGAGGAGCGTCCACATTCCTCCAGTGAAAAGTGGAGCGTCCACATTCCTACAGTGAAAAGTGGAGCATCCACATTCCTCCAGTGAAAAGTGGAGCATCCACATTCCTCCAATGAAAAGAGGAGCGTCCACATTCTTCCAGTGATAAGAGGAGTGTCCACATTCCTCCAGTGATAAGAGGAGCGTCCACATTCCTCCAGTGAAAAGAGGAGTGTCCACGTTCCTCCAGTGAAAAGAGGAGCGTCCACATTCCTCCAGTGAAAAGTGGAGCGTCCACGTTCCTCCAGTGAAAAGTGGAGCGTCCACATTCCTCTAGTGAAAAGTGGAGCGTCCACATTCCTCCAGTAAAAAGAGGAGCGTCCACATTCCTCCAGTGAAAAGTGGAGCGTCTGTGTGCTCCCACTGACTGGTGAGAGACGATGACACATCAGTACCAGAAGTATACCAGCCCAGATACGGGATTTCTTGAGTATCCGGTGTGACTAAATGTGTCTAAATATGACCCCATCTTGCACCCGTGTAGCTTAAAATAGGCTGGGGATGTGTTTAGCCTGGAAATCGACTGAACTAATGGGTGCGACAGGCGGCCAGTCTGCCAAGTGTGCATTAAGCTGGCAGGTACCATGGAGTGGGTCAAGGGTCATCAGCCGCACACGTAATGAATGGAAGCCCCCCCCCCCAATTGGTTTTATGACTAGGTATACATCTTAATTGACTTTTACGTATCCCACCAAATGCCAGGACACTTACAAGCAAGTCCGGGATTGCGAGGAGAGTTGAGCGCCATGCAGAATCTCGACATTTGTTTCCTTTGCGTTTCTCCCAAAGAGCTTACGCAGCGTCTTGGCAGTAAATGGCTGAAGAGGCTTTTTCTGTCTCAAACCGGAAGGAGTACATCGTGGAGCACTTACTAATATCAGTGCTGGATAGATTGCCTTTTCGCTCAGCCTTTGGATCTAATAATAGCGAGGCAATAAGTGGCAAACCTCATATGCTGTGTTGCACATTTATATTGCTTGATCCCCTGGCCCATAAAAATGCATGGAGGCCATGCAGTGATGAGGGTGGTAGGCAGTTTAACCCTAGACAACATCTGAGCACTCCTGTCAGCGCTCCCGATTCGTCTTCATGTCTCCTCCTTCTGTGAGACAAAATGCTACTGCGAGACAAATGCTATGAAAAAATGTAATGTTTCCATTTTTTTACCACTGCAATTCATCATTTTCAATGTTGCAATTAATCAATTTCAGAATATCCAAGCTTCGTAACTTTGATGTCCACACACTATGTGGATTTCAGAACATATTGTGTTAGTACTCTGTTCAAACACAGGCTCAAACCACATGTGACTCTTTAACTACTCATTTGTGGCTCATTGGGGATCTATAATTAGTTGTTTTGGAAGTAATCAATACATTTGACTTGTAAATAAAAAACAACAGGCTCCTGGATCGTCTGACGTGGCCTTTGTAGTCAGCCGCTCAATAGCCATTGGCTGAATTGGCAAATATAGTTAGGTTCGGAAATAATTGGACACTGACCCAGGTTTTGTTATTTTGGCTGTTTACCAAAATATATTCAAGTAATAGTTGAATATGAGTTTAAAGTGCAGTCTCTCAGCTTTAATTTGAGGGTATTCACATCCAAATTGGAGGAAGGGTTTAGAAATTACAGCTCTTTAATGTAGCCCCCTCTTTTTCAAGGGACTAAAAGTCATTGGACAATTGACTCATTCCTTTGTTATTTCTTCATCAAATAAGCAAGTAAAAGGTCTGGAGATGATTCCAGGTGTGGCATTCGCATTTGGAAGCTGTTGCTGTGAGCCCACAACATGCGGTCAAAGGAGCTCTCAACCAATCAATCAATAAAATGTATTTATAAAGCCCTTTTTACATCAGCAGTTGTCACAAAGTGCTTTTACAAAACACCCAGCCAGAAAACCCAAGGAGCAAGCAACAACAATGTTGATGCACAGTGGCTAGGGAAAACTCCCCAAGAGGGGCCGAAATTTAGGAAGGAACCTAGAGAGGAACCAGGCTCGGAGGGGTGACCAGTCCTGTTCTGGCTGTGCCAGGTGAACATTTTAAGAGTACAAGTAAATGCATTTGGGTTGTGTCCAGAGTCTATAAAACCTAATCCAGGTCAGAAGCATGACCAGATGGACAAAGACAGGGACAACCGGGTGGAGGGTGGGGTGGTTATCAGACTAGCAGGTGGAATCGTCATGTATCGTCTTGATCTGCAGTACAGCCAGGAGGACTTTGGACAGGGCAGCAACGAGTCTTTAGAGCCTGGTACTCGGGAGGTGTGGGCCAAGACCTCATGTCCTCTTAAGTATGAACGGAGCAGGAGACAAGAAAATTTAGAGGGTGCATTCCTTAGGTTTACAAGGATTTACAGTGTAGAAGGAGAACTGACCCTACTCCCCCGGCACATTAATATAGCAGTGTAAAATCTTGGGGCTGAGACAGGGGTGTCCAGTGACACTGTGGCCCTATCCGGGGGAAGCCTCTGACAGGGTCCAACAGGCAGGAAGTCAATCCACCCACATTGCCAAGCATCAACCAAAGGGACACCTACCAACCACAACGATCCTGAAATGAGGGCCGAGTACTGCCAGCAGATTTCACCCCAATTGCACAATGGGCACAACGGAGAATGGTATTGGAGAGAGGGCATCCCAGTGGCAATGAGAGCCCACCTGGCAAGACAGCAAGGGTGCAACTGAAACAGGCCATACTTAGGCTGCAAAAAAAAAATCCATCAGAGAGAGAGCAGGAACATTAGGAGTGGCCAAATCAACAGTTTGGTGCATTCTGAGAAAAAAAGAACGCACTGGTGAGCTCTGCAACACAAAAAGGCCTGGATGTCCACGGAAGACAGTGGTGGATGATCGTAGGATCCTTTCCATGGTAAAGAGAAACCCCTTCACAACATCCAGCCAAGTGAAGAACACTCTCCAGGAGGTAGGCAAATCATTTTCCAAGTCTACCATAAAGAGAAGACTTCACGAGAGCAAATACAGTTGGTTCAAACCATTCATAAGCCTCAAGAATAGAAAGGCCAGATTAGACTTTGCCAAAAAACATCTAAAAAAGCCAGACCTGTTTTGGAACAACATTCTTTGTACAGATGAAACTAAGATCAACCTGTACCAGAATGATAGGAAGAAAAAAGTATGGAGTAGCTTGGAAAGGCTCATGATCCGAAGCATACCACATCATCTGTGAAACATGGTGGAGGCAGTGTGATGGCATGGGCATGCATGGCTTCCAATGGCACTGGGTCACTAGTGTTTATTGATGATGTGACAGAAGACAGAAGCAGCCGGATGAATTCTGAAGTGTATAGGGATATATTGTCTGCTCAGATTCAACCAAATTCAGCAAAGTTGATTGGACAGCGCTTCACTTTACAGATGGACAATGACCCAAAAAATACTGCAAAAACAATACAGGAGTTTTTTAAGGCAAAGAAGTGGAATATTCTACAATGGCTGAGTCAATCACATGATCTCAACCCGATCGAGCATGGATTTCACCAGTTGAAGACAAAACGTAAGGCAGAAAGACCCACTAACAAACAACAACTGAAGACAGCTGCAGTAAAGGCCTGGCAAAGCATCACAAAGGAGGAAACTCAGAGTTTGGTAATGTCTATGCATTCCAGACTTCAAGCAGTCATTGCCTGCAAAGGATTCTCGATAAAGTGTTAAAAATGAACATATTATTAATGATTGTGTTAATTTGTCCGATTACATTTGGGCCGCTGAAATAAGGGGACTGTGTATTCCTTAACATTTCATACAATATTTTTGCTCAACCCCTTGAATTAAAGCTGAAAGTCTGCACTTCAATTGCATCTCGGTTGTTTCATTTCAAATCCATTGTGGTGCCAAAATTAGGAAACATTTTGTCTCTGCGTACGAGACATACTGGTGTCAGAGTCCAAATACTTCCGGACCTAACTGTAAAAACAACCAGTCACTACACCTGTATGTCTTGTACGCTGCTGCATATATTCCCCCTGTATTGGAATGGAAGGGGTTCCAACTTCATGTGCACTGTGGGCAATAACCTGGGGATGATGTTAGGTGTTTCCTAGCATATTTGAAATACCACATGTTTGAGGGACTATCTTACAAGTAGTCTGGCCCCCTGAATCCCAGTGCTCTAGTGTTGATCCTGGTTGGTCCCTGGATTAGAGACCAGATGCTACTGAATGTGATGTCTGAGGGCCAGTAGAAGGCACTTTTAGAAGGATGCTGTCTTTCAGATGGGACATTAAATGTATGTCCTTACACTTTGTGGTTACTAAAGAGCCCATGGCACTTATTGTAAGAGTAATCGTGTTAACCCCAGTGTCCTGGCTAAATTTCCAATCTCGCCTTTATATCATTATGGCCACCTAACCTTCTCCAGTTTCCAATTGGCTCATTCATCCTCCTCCCCCTTGCAGTAAAGTTATGCAATCGATAATGTAAGCAAGTGGCTCTGGATAGGAGCATCCGTGAAATTACTACAAAGTAAAAAAATGGGGCTGTTGTGTGTGGACACTTGCATTCTGGGACACGGGAAAGCCAAACTAGCAGGCTCTGGGCCTTCAGTCTCCATCCAGCCTTTAGAGAGAAGAGGGGAGACCACAGATTGTTTCCATCTCCTTGCTATTTTACCTGTCAACATTATTGTCAGCGGATTCGTCAGCAGACTCGTCAGCAGACTCGGCTTTCGATGGGTTTCATCAAGGAAGATTCCACGACAGGACATATTTATGGCAGAATGATCTAGAAAGCTATTTTGATGTGTCAAAGATAATTACTAAGAACAAGTGTTTCAAAACCTCAGGTACCTTGCATATGTTTGACAACAAGGATGTTTATCACAACTCTGATTTTCAGACTACTTACATTGCTAGTGAGAAGGGGAGGTGGAATGTTTGTATCAGATCAACAGAAGCTTTTGTCATTGAGATATAACAGATATCCCTGTCTAAAGTGGCACTTTTTGGCTTTTCAAACAAATTCATCACATAAACACTGACCAACAAAATGCTACTCACCAAAGTAGAAGAGTCTGGATCTTTCTCTCCATACTGCATGACTAATCCAAAAAGTGAATGAAGCATAATCTATTTCTTCATCTTCCACCGTTGTCAGTAATGATGGAGAAATCGGTTGATGCCAAGTCGTGGAAGCAAGAAGACGTCATATCATTACCAAGCTCAAAGTATTTCCCTGGCTCTCCAGCAAATACTCAAACATTAATTAAATTTGCTCATTCGAAACTGTGCTTTTGGATTAGCTAATGTGAGAGGTCACTTTTGGAGAAGGGAATGATTCTTGGCTGGGCTTCACCTGCTTTATGTGCGACCTCTTTAATTTTGTCACTAATGTTTCTGCAGCACTCGACAACAAATCTATGAGCTGCTCTTTCAGCCTTTATGGCTTGGGTATGAGATGAGAATCCTTAGGAGAGTGTCTTTAGTCAATCTCCTATGAAGTATCTTACATTTGCCTGAGACTGATTATAGTCTAACTCACTGACAATCATACTATTATAAACAGAGTTGTAACATATCAACAAAAATACTGTTATGTTAAGAGTTGTAACTTATCAATAGTAATATTGTTATAAAAGAGTTGTAATCAATTAACAATAATACTGTTAAACATGGTTGTAACTCATCAACAATAGCACTGAAATAGACAATGTTACAAATCCCATTTGGACATTTTGGGGATTTAGCAGGGAATAACCTGAACATTTTTCAACTAGCATTTTCAGGAAATATTTTGGGAAAGTCACCCAACCCTAGTTGTACAATTCAAATATTGTTAAAAAACACTGAACATTTGCACTGTCAATTTGGAATCCCATAATTAAAATAGGGCATAATTATGTCAATATGATCAGTGTGTAGTCTGTTCACAATTGATTAGAGCACCTCACTGTCTATTCTGGGGAGCATTGAATTCTCTATTAACTAGCCCATGTTGGTGACTTCACAGCAATAATTGATATGACACCCAGTAACTGATTCAGAATTATTCACTATCAATTACTGGACACGGTTCATCACCAATGATACACCAGTCAGTCATCAATGGGAACTACACACATGTATTAACCTATCCTTCCCACCAGAAGACTAAAACATATAGGTAAATACTTGTTTGCTTGATAGTGCTTAGTCAGTAGTTAATTTTCCAAGGGCAAACATGGAAACAATATTCCTCCTAAAATTCTCATTGGTCCCCTAATGTACCACTGTCTGAGTTTAAAGCTTTAGCCCACTTTCATTAATTAACATTTTGGACCCAAATGTATTGCCCTCTAAATATATCCCTGTCACAACAACTCCACAGATGTTGCAGGAGGGTTGAAGTTTCAGATCATCCTGATCACATCTTGCCAAATTGTTCTTCTTTTCATCACACTACTAGCTCCAACAGGAAGTTTTTTAATTAGGCACATGCACCCGGAGGAGAGTGCATTCTTGGTCAAAAACCACGATTGTGCTTGCAGGCTCCTGACTGACCACAAGGTTTCACTAGAGAGCAATGGCAGTCCTGTCCAGTAGTGCCCATGTCCATGCTGGTGTACCCTGGTAATTGTTTTAAAGCATCCTATGGTGTTGTATGTACACACTGAGTTCTATCTGCTGATTTGTTGCCAGTTCCCCCTCACAAAAGAAATCTCTAACTTCAAGAGGCCTTTTCATGGTTAAAATAAGATTGACTAAAATAATTAAAAATATTTTCCTATTGTGTTGTCTTCTGTTTGATTTGCGTTGCATGTCACATGGAGGGAGATGACATTTACATAGAATGATGCAGAAATCCTCTATCTGCGGTTGATTAAATCATCCTTAGAGCTCAATTAAATTAAAACCTGCACAGCAGTATTTATCTATTTAGTTCTGTGTAGTTTTCCTAAGCTGTAGAAATGACAAGTAAATGTACCAAACAGGAACAGGAAGCACATTACACACATTGGTTATGTATTCTACAAATCAGTTTTGATATTTGGTCAACCTTTTGTGAAAAGTTAGTGTGAAAGTTGGTCACCTTCTAGCCAAGTACATTCCCATAGCAACGTGACTTAATTAGAACTTACCTGCTCTAGGAAAAACTGAACATTATAATTACTCAGCCAAGAGAAAATTTATCAAATCATATTTTCTTCCCCTGCAAAGATTCATCACGTTTAAATCATCCCATAAAATAAAATGTATAATTAATTAAAATACATATAATTCAATTAAAACACCTATCACATTACACATTAAATAACCTCATACCCAGGCTATTACCCACAACGCATATGAGCCTGGAACACCTATGATTTGAAGTTGGCCATTAGGAAGGGGCTGGATCATTCTGTAAAGTATTTGGTATCTTTTGATTTCAGCTAATCAAAATACAGCAAGGTGTGTCATTAAATGGAATGAAGTGGCATAAGCCTGCCACTTTGTAATTCCAGCTAATAGCCTACACCACATTTTTTAATCATAATGAACAGGTTTTAATATGCTGCTAATCAATGCTACCAAGACTGGTCTGCTGCAATGTATGCTCACACAGTTTTCCAAAAGAAACGTTACAACTTGTGCTTGGGAGCACAAAACATATGGGTTAAAGCGTTGTGGGAGATGATTGGTCAGTAGACTATGTAGATTAAACCAATGCATATTGTCCACTGAATTTTTTTACAGCTTTCATTTTGGCTAAGGGGGATCAAGTTGGTCAAAATGTGTCACCAGACATCTCACAATTGTTTAGAAACGAGAATACGCATGTAATAATGACACAATAAATTTGTAAGTTATGTAAAGTGTGTGTACGATTATTCAAACATTTTATTCATAATTTGGAGAAAAAGGTCCTGAGCACATCAAAGCGACAAAACCTACAGAGGTTGATTTGTCTTGCCTGCTAAACTATAAGAGGTCAGCAGTACTGTAGCTCATTGTGTGTTTGTGGTAGAGACTTTCTATAATTTCTTATTGTATCCATCAGGCTCTTCTGAACCTGCCAGTACAAGGCATTTATAGATAGCATTTCAAAGGTTTGTTGAATGCAGTAATCAAAGTAAAATGTTTTGGCAACAAAAGGCGGGACTTAACATTTGAAGTCTTAGGAACACAAGAATGTTCGTGGTTTTGCTATATGTTACACAAACTAAGTACTGTTAATTTAAAACAGATAAATATGCATTTGTAAGATAACTGAAACAAATATTTTCTGGAGACAACAGCATATTTAAAACTTGTCAGCTCAGCATTAAAATACTCTTTTAATGTACAGCACCAGTCAAAATTTAAGGCAACAGTATGGATGGCTTCAGACAAAATGACTCCTGAGGAAAGATGACAATTGAAATAAAAACATACCAATGGTACATTGTAAGATTACCATCACTTTACTCAAAAAACTCAAAGTCATTTAGCAGCATAATCCCTCTTCTGTGCCCTTCGAAGGATATTTGCAGCCATGAGTTCCAGCTAAGTGAAGATTTTGTGGTGTGCATCCATCAGACAGCTCCATTGAAGCTGAGAGGAAAAGAGAAAATAATTTGTCTGATAGGAAAGTGCTGCACAATTCCCCTTTACTATATGAGCATATATTTACAAAATTACATTAAGGGTATCTACAGTGGCTCTCGAAAGTAATCACCCACCTTGGACTCCTTTCCACATTTTTTTCTGTTATAACATTAAATCAAAATGGATTTAAATAGGAGTTTCTGATCATCACAAAAAAGTCAGAGGTATTTAACCTGGAAGTTTAAGGGTGGGGGGTGATTAAATTTGAGAGCCATTTTACTGTGATTACTTCTTAATCAATCAAATTTATTTATAAAGCCCTTTTTACATCAGCAGTTGTCACAAAGTGGTTTTACAAAAACACCCGGCCTTAAACCCCAAGGAGCAAACAACAGTAGTTTTGAATTTCAGTGGCTAGGAAAAACTCACTAAAAAGGCCGAAATATAGGAAGAAACCTAGAGAGGACCCAGGCTCAGAGGGGTGACCAGTCCTCTTCTGGCTGTGCCGGGTGAACATATTAAGTGTACAAATGGTAATAATTAATAAATGCATGTGGGCTGAGTCCAGAGTCTATTTAAACTTAGTCCAGGTCGGAAGCATGACCAGATGGACAGGGACGGGGACAACACTGGGGAGGGGGGGAGGTGTCAGCAAAGTGGCAGCTGAAATCTTCAGGTATCGTCTTGATCTGCAACACGACCAGGAGGACTTTGTACAGTGACAGCAACGGGTCTTTCAAGCCTGGTACTCCTCAGGTGTGGGCCAAGACCTCATGTCCTCCTAAGTTTAAAATGGCAGGAGACAGGGAAAATTTAGAAAATGCATTCCTTAGATCTACAGGGATTTATAGTGGAGAAGGAGAACTGACCCTACTCCCCCAGCACAATAACATAGCAGCCTAAGACCTTGGGGCTGAGACAGGGGGGTCCAGTGACACTGTGGCCCTATCCGGGGGAGGCCCCGGACAGGGCCCAACAGGCAGGAAATCAATCCACCCACATTGCCAAGCATCAACCAAAGGGACCCCCACCAACTGCAACCACCCTGAATGAGGGCCGAGTATTGCCAGCAGAGTACAGCCCAATTGCACAATTAATTTCAGCTGGTTCCTTCAAAAATGTGCACGGCTTCCACATATGACTCCAGCTCGACCTCTCTGGTCCTCTGTACTTTGTTTTCCTTGATTCTAACTCGGCACTTAGGGGACTCTGGGGGGTGATTTCCACCTCAAATACAGAACATCCCATCCTCTTCCAGAACAGTGTTTTGTTTATCTCACAGGTCTCAGATTTACATGGGTCAAAAGATACTCTTCATCAAATCAGCTGAAAGGAATTACTCCAGACTCCATGTTTTCCTTAATAAAAAAAATACAGTGAGAGGAATGTTTGTTCTACATAGCATATTTCATAACATCTGTACTTTAACATCTGTATCTGTACTTCCAACATCATGTTTCATGCTGAATGCATCCCAGTTCTATAGTTGAAGTCAGTTTACATACACTTCAGTCAAATATGTTTAAACTCAGTTGTTCACAATTCCTGACATTTAATCCTAGTAAAAATTCCCTGTCTCAGGTCAGTTGGGATCACAACTTCATTTCAAGAACGTGAATAATCAGACACGTTTTACTGTGGATATAGATAATTTTTGTACCTGTTTCCTCCAGCATCTTTACATGGTCCTTTGCTGTTGTTCTGGGATTTATTTGCACTTTTCGCACCAAAGTATGTTCATCTCTTGGAGGCAGAACACGTCTGCTTCCTGAGCGTTATGACGGCAGCGTGATCCCATGGTGTTTATACTTACGTACTATTGTTTGTACAGATGAACATGGTACCTTCAGGCATTTGGAGATTGCTTCAAAGAATTAACCAGACTTGTGGAGTCTACAATTTATTTTCTGAGGTCTTGGCTGACTTCTTTTGATTTTTCCATGATGTCACACAATGAGGCACTGAATTTGAAGGTAGGCCTTGAAATACATCCCCGTTTGCACCTCCAGTTGACTCAAAGGATGTCAATTAGCCTTCTAAAGCCATGACATAATTTTCTGGAATTTTCCAAGCTGTTTAACGGCACAGTCAGCTTAGTGTATGTCAACTTCTGACCCACTGGAATTGTGATAGTGAATTATAAGTGAAATAATCTGTCTGTAAACAATTGTTGGAAAAATTACCTGTGTCATGCACAAAGTAGATGTCCTAACCGACTTGCCAAAACTATAATTTGTTAACATGAAATCTGTGGAGTGGTTGAAAAATGATAGTGTATCAAGTGTATCAACCTTAGTGTATGTAAACTTCTGACTTCAACTGTACATATTTGTCTGAATGATCTGTGAAATACAATACACTACTGCAAGCCTATTTTCTGTAAAATGCAACCTATTCCAAAGAATATTGAGAAGTGAGACAGAAGTGACTCCCAAGCTGAAGCCTGAGGTTCTATTCCCACCTAGAAAGATTATGCACAACTGCAGGGCAGGTTTGTCAGCTGTGAGTTCAAATGATGGATGTAAAAGAAACTCATTTTAAATTGTTTTTACAAGTTACATTATCCCTGCCTGTTTAAACCGTGTGTGTCCCTTTGGTAGATCCTCTTCATCTGATTGTAGATTGAAAGGTTTCTTAAGTCTGGGATTTGATTCCCCCTGGTGGGAGTCTGCTGAATCCTTCATACCTAAAGAGAAAGATTCAGAAGATGCTCAATGTGGTTGCTGCACTGATGTTAATGCATATTAGTGTTTGAAAATGAATCATCACTAGATTGAAGAGTGACATACAGTAAGTACAAACATTTTAAAAGAGAACCACGTCAACCATGCTGATGGACATGTCCTGTCATGTCAACCATGCTGATGGACATGTCCTGACATGTCAACCATGCTGATGGACATGTCCTGTCATGTCAACCATGCTGATGGACATGTTCTGTCATGTCAACCATGCTGATGGACATGTCCTGTCATGTCAAGCATGCTGATGGACATGTCCTGTCATGGCAGCAGATAGATCAAGGTGTCAAAGGCAGCGGATATTTAAAGGAGAATGAGAACAGAGGACAGAGTAATGCTTGGACAGTTCAAAGAGCTTCTGTAACACAGAGGAGAGCAGTCTCGATGGAGTGGCCCGTTTTACATCCTGACTGTAAATAGTCAGGGAGTTTGTTCTGAGATATGTAGGAAGAGAGTTAGGTGGAGACAGCGTGCTTGTGTCGTGGAATGGAAAAACAGGAGGAATACCAGCCTGTAGTTTTTGACATCATGGGGTTCAAGTGTTGGTTTCTATATGAGGGGAGCTACTCTGGCCAACTTGAAGTCCACTGGGACACAGCCAGTGCTCAGTGAAGAGTTAATGAGGAAGGTGAGGAGTGGGAGAAGGTCTCGTGAGACAACTGCTGATTTTTTTTACGTCTGCAGTTGTCGTAAAGTGCTTTTCCAGATACCCAGCCTGTAACCACAAACAGCCAGCAACAAGAGGTGATGCACAGGGGCTAGGAAAAACTCCCAAGTAGGGTCAAAATTTAGGAAGAAACCTAGAAAGGAACCAAACTCTCAGGGGTGGCCTGTCCCCTGCTGGCTGTACCGGGTGAAGATTGTAAGAGTTTACTTTTGTTGTCAAGTCAATGTTTATGCATTTTCAGATGACAAGCAGGTCAAAAAATGCATGCGGGCTGTGACCAGAATCCATGTCAGCTGCATAACCAGGTGGACAAGGAAAGAGACAACCAGGTTGGGTGTGGGCAGTGTCAGCCAGAAATCATCTGGCAGCAACTTGATCTGCAACACAACCAGGAGGACTTTAGACCGGGACAGCCATGAATGATTTGGGCCGGACAATCCTGAGGCGCGTGGCTCATGTCCTCCTAAGGTTAAACAGGAGAGAACATTCCTTGGATTCAAAAGGATACCTGAGAATACTTTTCAGATTGACCCTTGTCCCTCGTCACATAAACTAATGCAGCAAAAACAACTGGGACTTTAGACAGTACAGACTGACCCAAGTCCCCAGGCACAAAAATGTAGTAGCGTATAACTAGGGGCTGAGACAAGGGGGTCCAGAGACACTGTGGCCCTGTACGAAGGTAACCCCAGATAGGGCCACAGTGTCACTGGACCCCCATGTCTCAGCCCCAAGGTTTTACGCTGCTATCTTATTGTGCCTTATCTTATTGTACTGGACTCAGCCCTCATTGCATTTATTAATTATTACAACTTGTACTCTTAAAATGTTCACCCGGCACAAGCCAGAAGAGGACTGGTGACCCCTCCGAGCCTGGTTCCTCTCTAGGTTTCTTCCTATATTTCGGCACCCTTTAGGGAGTTTTTCCTAGCCACTGTGCTTCAACACTGTTGTTGCATGCTCCTTGGGGTTTCAAGTTGGGTGTTTTGTAAAACCACTTTGTGACAACTGCTGATGTAAAAAGGGCTTTATAAATAAATTTGCCAGCCAGGCAGGAGGTAAACCCATCCATTTTACTAAGGACCAGACCAAATGAAGGTAGACCAAAAGGCACAGAGAGTAGGGTAGAAGAGGCAGATCCCTGGAGATAGAAGGGAGAAGGATTTAGGAGATGTGAGAGATGATAGGACTGAGGAGCAGAGTGCAGTCAGGGAGAGTGAATGAGTGTTGCAGCGGCGTAAGACATTGAAAGGGTTGACAGTGTAGGGGTGGAGGATAGAGAAAGAGAGAACAAGACAAGGAAGTGGTGGACTGGAGTGGTGTAGCCATGAGATTAGTTTACAGACAGCATCAAGTAAAGATTAGATCAAATGCATTGCCTGCTTAGTGAGTAGGAGTTGAAAACGAAAGGGAGAGGTCAAAACAATAAAAAAATATTGGAAAGAAATGACTGAAACAATCATCTAAAGAACACTTTGTTTCATAAATGATTCTTTGAATACAAAACATTTTATGTAGAACTCTGCTTAACAAAGACCCCTTGACTTAACTAAGACCCCTTGACTTTCAAAAAGGTTCTTCAGATGAAAATGGTTGTTAGTAGAACCCCATCCTTTTGCAAACTGCCCATTTCATACAATAGCCTACTGATTTGACATGATACACGTGTGACATGCACGAACAACTACAAGACAGCTAGTGATAGCACCTGACCTACAAGCCTATTTAGAATAATATGTAAATACCATTTTGGGTTCACAATAGTGATGAGAACCTCTCACTGTGCCGCTTTGGTCAGACCACCTAGAAGGAGTATAAAGTCACAGATGATCTTTTTTACCCGGTAACTTACATGGCACTCTGTGTCGAACAAGTGCTGGAGAATTGTTCCGCATAAAGTGAGAGATGCTTCCCAACGATGAACTAGAGACAAAAAAATTGTGTGAATAACTGTAACGCCTGCTCCACCTGCCTCGACGGTGCCCCACCTGCTCCAGCGCTCCGCCTCGCCTGTGGACTAACCGCCGGCCGATGTCTGATGGTAGCAACGCACCCCTCCACACCTGATTCCAAACTGCCTGTTTTGTTTTTAAGCCCCAGTTTTCAACACTCTGTATAGATTGTTGTCTTTACGTTTGTTGTCCGAGGCCTGTGTGGTGGTGTAATACAAAGACCCAAAATCTCGAATCTGTGTTCTCATTGTTTTGTTTATTTCTCTTTTTCGTCTCCTCCTTTTTTTGCTCACCACCCTCGCACCTCACAAAAACTATTTAGACTATATTACACTACAGTTCAAAAGTTTGGGGTCACTTAGAAATGTCCTTGTTTTTGAAAGAAAAGCACTTTTTTTGCCAGCAAGACAGTGTAGACATTGTTAATGTTGTAAATGACTATTGTAACTGGAAATGGCAGATTTTTAATGGAACATCTAGATAGGTGTCTAGATAGGCTCATGATCAGCAACCATCAGTCCTGTGTTACAATGGCACGTTGTGTTTGCTAATCCAAGTTTATCATTTTAAATGGCTAATTGATCATTAGTAAACCCTTTTGCAATTATGTTAGCACAGCTGAATTTTTTTTGCAGATTAAAGAAGCAATAAAATTGGCCTTTAGACTAGTTGAGTATCTGGAGCATCAGCAATGGTGGGTTCGATTACAGGCTCAAAATGGCCAGAAACAAAGAACTTTCTTCTGAAACTATCAGTAAATAAGTACTATCAGGCTATTCCAAGCAAGAAATTGCCAAGAAACTGAAGATCTCGTACAATGCAGTGTACTACTCCCTTCACAGAACAGGGCAAACTGGCTCTAACCAGAAAAGAAAGAGGAGTGGGAGGCCCCGGTGAACAACAGAGCAAGAGGACAAATACATTAGAGTGTCCAGTTTGAGAAACAGATGCCACACAGGTCCTCAACTGGCAGCTTCATTAAATAGTACCCACAAAACACCAGTCTCAACGTCAACAGTAAAGAGGCAACTCTGGGATGCTGGCCTTCTAGACAGAGTTGCAAGGAGAAAGCCAAATCTCAGACTGGCCAATAAAAAGATAAGATTAAGATGGGCAAAAGAACTCACACTGGATAGAGAAAGATTGGAAAAAAGTGTTATGGACAGACAAATCTGTTTGAGGTGTTTGGATCACAAAGAAGAACATTCATTAGATGATGACCAAATGAAAAGATGTTGTAGGAGTGCTTGACACCATCTGTCAAGAATGGTGGTGGTAATACGATGGTCTGGGGGTGCTTTGGTGGTGGTAAAGTGGGAGATTTGTACTGGGTAAAAGGGATCTTGAAGAAGGAAGGCTATCACTCTATTTTGCAGCGCCATGCCATACCCTGTGGACGGCGCTTAATTAGAGCCAGTTTCCTCAATAAGACAGTGACCCAAAGCACAGCTCCAAACTATGCAAGGACTGTTTAGGGAAGAAGAAGTCGGCTGGTTTTCTGTCTAAAATGGAGTGGCCAGCACAGTCAACAGATCAAAACCCTATTGAGCTGTTGTGGGAGCATCTTGACCGTATGATACATAAGAAGTGCCCATCAAGCCAACCCAACCTGTAGGAGGTGCTTCAGGATGTATGGGGTGAAATCTCTTCAGATTACCTCGACAAATTGACAATTAGAATGCCAAAGGTCTACAAGACTGTAACTGCTGCAAATGGAGGATTCTTTCATGAAAGCAAGCAAGCAAGTTTATTTACAGTGGATATAAAAAGTCTACACACCCCTGTTAAAATGCCAGGTTCTTGTGATGTAAAAGAATGAGACAAAGATAAATCATGTCAGAACTTTTTCCACCTTTAATGTGACCTAGAACGTGAACAATTTAATTGAAAAACAAACTGAAATCTTTGAGGGGGAAAAATAAAAAACTCACAATAACCTGGTTGCATAAGTGTGCACACGCTTAAACTAATACTTTGTTGAAGCACCTTTTGATTTTATTACAGCACCCAGTCTTTTTGGGTAGGAGTCTATTAGTATGGCACATCTTGACGTGGCAATATTTGCCCACTCTTCTTTGCAAAAGCGCTCCAAATCTGTCAGATTGCGAGGACATCTCCTGTGCACAGCCCTCTTCAGATCACCCCACAGATGTTCAATTGGATTCAGGTCTGGGCTCTGGCTAGGCCATTCCAAAACGTTAATCTTCTTCTGGTGAAGCCATGCTTTTGTGGATTTGGATGTGTGCTTTGGGTGGTTGTCGTGCTGAAAGGTGAACTTCCTCTTCATCCTCAGCTTTCTAACTGACGCCTGAAGGTTTTGTGCCAAAATTGCCTGGTATTTGGAACTGTTCATAATTCCCTCCACCCTGACTAAGGCCCCAGTTCCAGCTAAAGAAAAACAGCCCCAAAGCATGATGCTGCCACCACCATGCTTCACTGTGGGTATGGTGTTCTTTGGGTGATGTGCAGTGTTGTTTTTGCGGCAAACATACCTTTTGGAATTATGGCCAAAAAGTTCAACCTTGGTTTCATCAGACCATAACACATTTTACCACATGCTTTTGGGTGACTTGATGTTTGTTTTTGCAAACTTCAGCCGGGCTTCCACCCTACCCCATAGCCCATTCATATGAAGAATACGGGAGATTGTTGTCACATGTAACATACAGCCAGTACTTGCCAGAAATTCCTGCAGTTCCTTTAATGTTGCTGTAGGCCTCTTGGAAGGCTCCCTGACCAATTTTCTTCTCATCTTTTCATCAATTTTGTAGGGACATCCAGTTCTTGGTAATGTCTCTGTTGTGCCATATTTTCTCCACTTGATTATGACTGTCTTCACTGTGTTCCATGGTATATCTAATGCTTTGGAAATTCTTTTGTACCCTTCTTCTGACTGATATCTTTCAACAATGAGATCCCTCTCATGCTTTGGAAGCTCTCTGCGGACCATGGCTTTTGCTCTGAGATGCAACTAAGAAAATGTCAGGAAAATCCTACTAGAACAGCTGAACTTCATTTGTGATTAATCAGAGTCACTTTAAATGATGGCAGGTGTGTTTGAACTGGGGAAAGGAAAAGGGAGCTACTGTAACTGCAGTTTGTAAAAAGAAAATTCACTTCATTAAGAGCTTATAATTGACAGAGAAGACAAAGTTGCCCAACCCGCCAAAAAAAAACAACATACCAATTCAACCATAATAATATTCTCATATACTTTTCATCAGGAATTACGGGATTATTGCAGAAAAGGATCTGAAATGAATATGGTCCCCTTTTAAACAAACAAATATATTTACCCCTTTCTTGGCAGGAAAGGAAATGTCAGGAAAATCCTACTAGAACAGCTGAACTTTATTTGTGATTAATCAGAGTCACTTATTAATCAGAGTCACAATATTGGCAGGTGTGTAATGACTTCTATTTAACATGAGTTTGAATGTGATTGGTTAATTCTGAACACAGCCACATCCTCAGTAATAAGAGGGTGTGCACACTTATGCAACCAGGTTATTGTAAGGTTTTTATTTTTCATTTTTCCCCCTCGAAGAGTTCAGTTTGTTTTTCAGTTGAATTGTCACATTAAAAGTGGAAGAAGTTCTGACATGATTTATCTTTGTCTCATTCTTTTACATTACAAAACCTGGCAATTTCACAGGGGTGTGTAGACTTTATATCCACTGTATATAGCACAATTCATACATAGAAGCAATTCAATGTGCTTCACAATAAAAAGAAAATTATAAAAATGCAATAGAATAAAAAACAGTCAGATTGTTACAATTCTCTAACCACCCTCCAGGGGGACTCTCCACCCCAATATCTCAATCCTTGCACTCCAGCGTTAGGATGAACCCGTCAGTCCCTTCTCTCTGCAATGATGTCTTACCTGGCTTTCTCCAGGGGGACATTTATGTCGGCAACTGAGTCATTGTTTGACTGTGTAGGTCTGATGGTCTGTCTAATACTTCTGATTTTTTCACTAGAGAAACATTTCACAGTGGATTTCACAGTTCTGATGCTATCTGCTTTAGGGGGTTTGTAAGCTTGTCGACCATGACAAATAGAGTGCGGGTATTGTTGTTATTCTTGTTGATCATTCTTGATAAATGTTGCTGTCTAGCCCTGCGTAACTCATAGTTGAAGTTACAAAGGCTTTGTTTATAGATGTCATAGTGGATTTGATGTTTCGTTTTCCTCCACTTATGTTCCGCTTTCCTACATTCTCTTTTCAGGGCGCTTACCATCATGGTGGTTCTCCAATGGTGCTTTCTGTTTGCTCAGTGTTTTCTTTACCTTTACCAGTGCAACACGATCCATGACATTCAATATTTTGGCATTAAAATGATCCAGGAGTACATCAACTGACTCAGCACTTATTGTTCGAGAGATTGCTATGGCTTCCATAAACTGAGCATTGGTACTCTCATTAATGCACCTTTTCTTAACAGAAGTTTACTTGAACAAAAAAACATAGAAATTATCAGACAAGGCCAAGTCTTTAACCATGACAGAGGAAATATTGAGACCTTTAGAGATAACCAGATCTAGAATGTGGCCTCAAGTGTGCGTACGCTCTTTCACATGTTGAGTGAGATCAAAAGTGTCAAGTAGTGCAAGAAGTTCTTTGGAATTATTGTCCATATTATTATCTATGTGGATGTTAAAGTCTCCTGTTATAATAAACAAATTATAATCAACTAATATAATAGAGAGTAGTTCAGCAAAATCATCAATAAAATTTACAGAATATTGTGGAGGTCTGTAAATGGTTAAAAACTAAATTCTGGGAGAACCCTTCAATGTTAAACAGAGGTATTCAAAAGAAATAAAATTAACAAGTGTATTTTCTCTGCACTGCAATGTATCTTTGAATAGGGCAGCCACTCCTCCTTTCCTACCATTTCGACACATATTCATATAACCACATTTTTCAGGTGCTGTCTCGTTGAGAACAGTAGCACTACAATCTTCTGCTAGCCACGTTTCAGTGAGAAACATAAAATCTAGGTTGTTGGATATTATAGTGTCATTTACCAAGAATGATTTGTTGGTGAGAGATCTGATATTAAATAAAGCCAACTTAATAGATATAATAGAGGTTCCTGGACTAGTAGGTTGACATGTTACAGTTAACAGATTAGACAGGTTTACTTTATAAGTTGCATGAACTCGATACCTTCTATTTCTAATCAACACAGGAATAGAGATACTGGTTCCTAGCTTGTACACAAAACAGTCGGCATTGCTATTTTCCCAATAGCAGGGACCTGGAGCACATCACTGAGTACATTCTGTGCTCTGTGGAAATAAAGGACAAGGTTGTTGACGATGTGGCAGTTGTCTAAGCAATCGTTTTAAACGGGGGGTGGGGGGACATGGGGAAAGATGAGCTCTGCTCTTTTTGGGTAGAACTAGCTCCTTGATTGGAGAGTGTGGTGGAGGGGGGAGGGTGAGTGTGGTAGAGGGGGAGAGGGAGGGTGTGGAAAAGTTTAATGGACACAATTATTATTTCAGTTAAAAATAACTATTTCTACCCTTGTCAATGAATATATTTGCCATTCATTTTGCTATATTTCCTATTCAAACTCATTTCATGTATGTTTTCCTGGAAAACAAGGACATTTTTGTAGTGTACATTTTTGTCAACACTATTTATTTTAAATAACATTAACAGAATATGTAAATACAAATTTTTTTTGGATTCACACTAACAACAAGAAACTCTATAAAAATGCATATAAACTCAATGACCATGTTTCTTTACCTGGTAACTAACATGGCACTCTTAAATGTTATTGTTGGTGATAGAAAAATTGTTTTGGTGCCAGTGAGATGTTTTTAGTTGCTCATTCCACTCTAATACACATTGAGCGAGACGTCTTTAGACCTCTGCGGGAAGCATCCGTCGGAAAAGTATCCCAATTTACAATCAAGTTTCGTTCAAAGTAAAGAAATATAACTGTTGTAGTGTAAAAATATCATAATGTTAGATCAGCCATTCTGATCAGTGACTTGATGAATACCAACCCAGGAATTTAAAAGCTTTCACTGTTCTCATCTTAACTCTTCAGGTTAGCAGACAGTCCTGCTGACATATAATGCTACCAATTGGTTTTGCTAGTGTAGGGTGGGTGGTGAGTGGTTCACTGTTCCTGAGCTACCTGGCCGCTCCTCTGGCTAATCTATTCATTAAAGTCTTTAATGGGCTCTTGTGCTTCAGAATCCATCATGTCCCAATAATTTATTTTTACGATTGACGGCGCTTTTACTGTTTGGCCAAATTGTTCCGCTTCCCAGCTCGGCTGAAAAATGCAAGTGCTATATCTGACCATGGCATATTAATTTCATCATTTCCATGCTGACCAAACCATTAGCTTCTAGACTCAATCATGTCAATGTTACTGACATAATCAGATTGGCGAGAGAGTAGGGTCAGAGGTGAAGAGTTGGATGGCCTCCTGCCGCCTCCTGCTTTAGTTGCCTTCCTATGAAGTCAGGGTGACTGCTCCTAGACCCATGCACCTAGGGGCCATAGCCCCGGATTCCCTGGAGATGAAAATGCAAAATCTCATGATTTACAGAAAAACACCAAAGAAACAGCATTTGTTAACACTATAAATCATAACCACATTGATATAAATTCACTATATATCACATGATCTCAGGATATTGTGGAATTCTCCAAATTCATGTTTTTCACGTTTGACTACGCTTGGGTACTCAAAGCAACAGCCAATCGAATTGACATGGAGGTGCCTGCTGCTTATTGCTTTATAACTGAACAATGATGGAGTTCATGCTAATTTAATGGTAAACCGCTATTCATCTTTAATAGTTATCAACTCAGTTACAATGCAGCTACTAAAGTACCATGTAACAACATGTTAATACAGCATTATTACTTTAGTGATCACAATGTTAATAACCAGGAATAAGACCAACTTCATGTAAAGGGTCTTCCAAAATATTTCAATTAATCTGCAACATTTCTTGAAGACCAGATATATCAGTCAGTCAGTTCAGAAGTTAAATAAACAGTACAGAAAAACATGGGACTCATTTTTAACTCTCAACTTTGCTGTGGAGGCAGAAATAATGGCAGACACTAGCCCTCTGCCAAGTTTCATAAACGCATACAGCTTAACTTTCTATAAATACCACAGGACTAGGTCCAAGTTGATCAAGTGTGATTGAATCTGAAATGGCTCCAAAGGTGGAAGCCAAGTTTTCTTGAGGGGAATTGCTTGCCTCCATACCAGAATTTGCCACAGAAAAAGCCCTACTGAATCACTAAGAGTTTTCTCCATAGGCATTGGGATGATTGAGCCAAACACACAGTGGTATTGCTGCAATATCAGCGACCAGAAGAAAAAAGCTCCCTTTTTACAGTGTAGAACAGAGTCATATTGGTACTTTAGATAAATGTCCAATTGTGAAAGGGTATTTTATAGTTATTGATTCATCCTCTGTATCCTGCTGTACTAGTGCATTTCTCAGATGACTGTGTAAAGATAAGCAGAGACCCAGTTTATCAAAAGTTATCTAATCAGACTCCAGCAATCGGCAGGATTACATGCAGTGAAATCTAATGAATAAATCTAGCCTATTATTAACTTTATTCCCGGAAACCACAACTAACAAATTGAAATCCCATTCCAATCCTATCTTGAGTCCACACATATTTTCGGATAAGGATTTGCAGTGGCACAAGACATCCCAAGGCCTGCGACACAATACGATAAGAAAATTACAAAAATTACAAGTACAGAACAGACACTAATTGGCTACAATGGGGTGACCATTTCTCCCTCTGGGATTTGTTTTGAATGGTGTACCTCAAGTCATATGAAAAAGACAATAACATTTTAAAATCACTCTTCAGAAACATATTTTAAACCACACCATTATTCATTATTTTAAGAAGGAATGATACGGGAGCCTGTATTTATATTACAGTAGTATATATACAGAGGTCGGGTATTTCCAACATTCTGATTCACACTCTGATTCTGGAAATGCCCTAAACAGACCCATATCCACCACGGGTAGATTTTCTCCAACCTCTTTTTCTTGAACGAGAGGGAAGTAAGCAGAACGCTACAGTAACAGAGCTGTGCATCGAGACAGCGTCAGATGACGTCAGGCCTGACCAAAGCTTCCTCCCACACAGTATATGCCACGGCTTGATGCCCCAACATTTCCACGATTAAATGTAATTTCCCTAATGTTCCCTGGGATGAACAACAGTAAACCCAGCAAGTGGCTTGGCTGCTCTTACAAGTCAAGTGACACTTCCCATGAGCCTTTAAGTAATGACCTGACCCTAAATGTGAACGCGGCGTTTGTTTGAGCCCCCTATCCCGCTCACTTAATGGATGAACAAACAGACATTTTAAGGTGTGTGTTTGTGTTTGTTTGTGCTTGCCAACCCAATCTCTAAAAAAAAAAAACACCCTTTATTGTAAGCAGCAACATTGTTATGACAAGGCTTGATGGTTTTGTACTCCAACTTAATGTTAAAATTTTTTTAAGAATCATCTACCATACATACGGTCTCAAGGTAATATAATTTAGTGTCTGGTTGCATTGTAGAGCTCAAAACTATGTGAAAAAGGCATTTACAGTAGCTGTGCGATATTGTCACCATGTCAGACTTTGCACTTTGACCCAATTGTTTCATGTCAGTAGTACCTATAAACCAACACACGCCACCTGACTCCGCCTATCATGCTGTTCAACCATACGCTCCCTTTTTCTGTGACCAAATACAGTGCATAGCTAACATTAGCAAGTATTGCTAGCTATTCATGACAAACTTTGCTAACCCCATGTAATGGCAACACTGCCATCTAAAGTGATAACTGGCCGTGTTACCTACCAAGCAAGATGTTAGTGATACACCTTTCCTGCCCAGTGTGGGACCTCACATCTCACTGGCAACTCAGCAATGGACAAAGGTTGTTGCACCGGCTTATCATTGTGCATCCTTAGGGCATAGTTTTAAAACAACTTTTTTTGTCAGTGTGTCTACTATGCACTAATGAAAATAACAAAACCACTGGATTACGTGGGTAAAATTTCATTTTAATGACAATATCTGATACTGTGTGTAGATAAAAGGATTTGTTGCTGTTTACAGTGACCGTACATTTTGTTCACTTTTCAGAAGTGAAACAAAAAGATACATTCTCTGCATCGAAACTATATAGTTGTGGTTAGGGTTACATTAATTATAGATTAATTCCAAGTAGTTAAATTAAATCAAACATTTAGAAAGGCTTCAAAACAGGAAATGTAAAAAAGAGAGCCCCACACTGGGATTGAAAAACCCCTGGGGCTTGAGTCTGCGTCTTACACTAGAGAATATTAACAGGCCCTCACATTACACCTAGTGGATGGTAGGAAATTGCCATCTGGTCCCGGCAGAATCAACTCTTTACTTACTCCATAAGAGGGTGGGACAGCCAGTTTGCCTTCTAGGGTCTTGTGGGTAATCCCAGTGCAATGGATGTTGCCAGGTGAGCAAATGTTCCCTTAACGCCCCACTAGAAGAGCCCCCAACGACGAGAGCTTGGCCACACACTTGAACTTGCATTTAATCAAGGGAGAGCATCCTTTGTGGTGGTTCTGGTGTGCAGCGCTGATTAGATTCAGAGATTGAGAGCCATTATAGGAGGTTAGAGTCTGCTAATGACTTAAGTGCTGTTCCTCTTTCCTTTCTCATGAGGAAGTGATTTATCTGGGCAGGGCACTGCCCCCGAACCTCGGCGCTCCAAGCAGTGAACGGAGACAGCAACATAGATCATATCACTCAACCTTAACCCTGTCACAACGAGCTGGTGTATCTGATTTGACGATTTGACAGGTCTCTGTGAACATGTGACATCTGTCATCTGTATTGTTGTACTTTGTATCGCTCAGAAGTGCCTGTATCTTCGTCAGTCGTTTCTGAGATTAAAAGAATACATTTGCTGTTTTTGATGTTCATAGAAGTGCAATTTCCGATGGTTATGGAATATTCTGTGTAGCTAACTGAATTAGGAAATTCAGTTCATATTTTCTGTTAAACGTCAGTGACAAGTTGAACTCATTAACTAGAACTTGTTCAGCGATATCAGAGGTGGACGGGTGGCTGTTGGATTCATGAATCTGATATATTGGCAGGTTTAACCCACTTTGGCAGGTCAGTCCACCAACTACACATGTTCCATAGCAGGAATTGCAGGAAACTGTACTTTCTATTATCATTATAAGATGGAAATGTGAGAATGGGTGAAACAAGCTGCTTAATTACTTACATACAAGTACTTTCTTCAAACATGCCTACAACATCTTGTAACAAAAAACAAACAAACTAATTCTTAGATGTAAGTGTGTTTCTTACATATCTTACTGCCCAAGAAAGCTGTGGTTAAAATAGATACTTACTCCATCTGTCCCATCTGAATGAAGAATACACTGGCTCTTATAACCGATCAATAAAAGGCCATACTGCATTTGTATTCACTGTTTCTTCACTTCATTTACAATTTCATCCTAACTTTGATATGGAATTGTTTTAGGATGGTCATGCCATGGAAAATTATGCATTTTGTTTAAAGATTAACTTCACCTAGTTGTCAATTGAATACATGGTCCAATTCAAATTTTACTTTAAGACATAAGTAAGGATCACAAATAAATAGATTTCAAAATGAAATGTATGGCTATGGCACACAGAAAACCATCTAAACATGGCTTAACAGATAATAAAAAGTTTATTTTAAAGTGCATTTTAAAAAGATGTAAGAAAATGACAGAAATCTATGTTTATTCACTTTTTATCATGCATGATTGGTGTTCTATATACACTTCTTAGGTTACCTTTAGATGGATACCAAAGCTTGTGTGCATCATACAGCAAAACCATGAAGATTCCCATGGTCCAGACCCTTTTGAATCTGGTATTAATTCCTAGCCTAAATTATTTTTATCTTGCTTGGGACAGCATGGGGGAAGCTAAACAATTTGTAACTAGCAGTGGCTGTGAAAAGCAACTGAAAATGATAAAGATGACAGGGGTCCCTTGACTCTGAGCTTTAAGGACTATATACCTTACTTCATTGTAGCTCAAACATTTGGGAGCCTACAGACATTTTTGTGACTTTTGTCTTTTCCTGAACCTTTTACTCTGATCATACCATCATAATTATTATCATCATGCCTCATACCAGTGGATTTGGATGTGCCAGATGGAAACAGTAAAACAAGAAAGTCTCTCCTCATTCCTATTATCTGGATTCTTGTTCTAGAGAAGTAATTACAGTTCATTTGTCCAAAGTTACTTTCCTATATATGAAACTCATAAAAAAAATCTCCAAATGATGTTGACAGCTGCGATTTAAAAAACCCCACAAAAAACATACAGCTGTCCAAGACAAATCTGAAATACTCTCGCTCCTCGAAAAAGGAAAATCATTAAATATGTTCTTACGTTCAACTACAGCGATTGAGCTGAAACAGGCTGCAAGATGCCTGTGAGGAAAGGTCACTGTATTGATGCCCAACTCTAAAGTGTGTGTTCAGGAGAACTCTGTGGACCAGAATTCCCATGGGCTCCTCTTCTGGGTGGCACACTTGCATGCATTTATGTACGTATGCCATACATATGTATGCACGTACGCACATACACACACACACACACGCACACACACACACACACACCGTACCTTCAATTGGCAACAGGGCTAGGACCACTGGGCGTTCCATTTTGCAGTGATTTAGCGCCTGGGATATCGGCGCGGCTCACTGTTCAATAGCACTAAAAGGCTCATCCTGTCTAATGGGGTTCCTCTGTGACGCATGCAGGGAAAGGCCCCCTCTATCCTCCTTCTATTACACACACACACACACACACACACACACACACACACATGCGGACAGGCAGACAGACTCACTTACACAGACACACACACACATGCAGACAGGCAGACAGACTCATTACATAGACACATACATACATAGGACTACACACACATAGATGCACACAGTCCCGTAGACAAGCACACACATTAACCACACACAAACACACACAAACACAGACATGCACTTCATAATGTTTGCACACTAATGAAAAGGGGAGATTTCAGGGCGCAACTTAACAAACTGTTTTTGTAATTGCTTTTGAAAAACAACTTTTGTTGCCATCTGTGGCTCCGTCATAGATTCCCTGTCATAGGGGTCCACTTCTTTTATTTTTTATTCACCTTGGGGGACATTCTTGAAGTACAGATAATCAATATAAAGCATTATCCATGTCATCATAATTCATATCAAATCATTTGATATGTGGATTAAGTGACAATTTACAATGCAATAATAAACCTTTTATAACCACTTTATATGGGAACCCTTATGTTTTTGTTTCCTTCAAGTATATAAGGCAGACATATATGTTTGCCTGTGGTGACCTAAAGAGTTTGAAACCATTATCAAATTCTAATCAATTCTAATTCTAATCTAATGTTTCAAATGTTAGTTGTATTATATAAGGATATGTTAAATAATATTATTTGGAATTGAAAAGGTCATTGGAGTATGGTGGCATTCATGACGGAAATATTTTTAAACTGCTCATTACAAACTTTTTCTATTACGTCAGTCATCTGTATAAGAATTACAGCCATTCTGTGGAATTGACTTGAGAGGTAATCCCTATCTAACACCGTTGAGTAGCACCAACCCAGATAGATGGGACTGCAGTATAGCTCCATTCCCAGTAGATGTCCCTGCCTACAAGATCTTTGCTGGGGGCTTATCGATTTGGCGCTTGAAAAATAGCATGCATGTAAAGATTTTGGGAGCCTATAAAACATTTATTGCTGGGGATGGGTTCCATGGCCATTCATCAGATGTTTCTCCTGTTTATTAATGAATGACTTGGATATCAAATGGTCTAAATGACTGGTGGATTTTATGAATGGAGCACTTAGTGACTAAAGAATGACGTCATTGCAAAGCCATATCCCTTATTAGTGCCAGAAGTAAGGGGCGTCATCCGATTGGCTCACTGGAGCATCTTTGCGACTGGATTGGCCAAAGGGAGATAATTAAACACCTACACAGTTCATGCACAAATCCAAGTAGTGGATATATAGGCTTGTGCATTGGAGCTGTATGCAACAGAATCAAGAGTTGGTCTTCAAGTTGAGAGAAGTCAACTTAGGCGTTTCGTATTCAGCTATATATATATATTTTTTTTTTCGCCTGGTAATTAACACAAAAGGTAAGTGGAGACTTTTAATTGTAATATAGTGTATTTGGTTGGAAGTTTGACCTTGTGGATTGTGTCTAAGGGTTCTGAAATTGAATGGGATATCTGTGGACCTGCCTGGGACTTTTGGTGCAGTGTGATGTGTCTGTAATGGGATTAAAGTGTGGCCATAGGGGTCATTGCTTTTCCTTAGGGAGGGTCCCGTGTGCTCAGAACTGAAAAGACAGAAAGAGAAGATGGAGAGAGTGAAAAGGAGTGGGAAAAAGTGAGTACAAGCGAGTGAGACACCAACGAGAGTTACGAGACAGAGGAAAAAATACACTGAGTAAGATAGAAAGAGGGAGAGGGAGGGACAGAGAGAGAAACCAAGGGAGATGAAGACTGGAGGCTCTCTGAGAGGAGAGATGGACTGTCTGTGTGTGAGAGAGTGATGGCAGCTCATTACACTAATGCACTCGTCCCCCTGGGAGTTGGCACGCTGGCCAGAGCAACGATCCCTTCCCACAGCGATCCCTTCCCACAGCGATCCCTTCCCACAGCGGCTAGCTAATGCAGCATCCCTTCAGTTAGTGTTGAGCATGCTTGGACCCCCATCATGGCTGGACAAGCCCAAGTCTCCTCTGTTAACTACCTGTCTGTCCTGTCCTGCATCCAACACGGTGAGAAACTGAAAGGATGGAGGTGTGGAGGAATAGTTTCTCCATGGAGAAGAGTGACGGACTAGCATCTGGATCAGTTTCCGTTTTTGCTGTTTTGATGAATGGGGTTATGGGAATAATTCATGGCTGTGTAGCTTAAGTCAATGTTGCTTTGTTTTATAGGCCATGCAATGCTTCACCTCATTCTAGTAAATGAATGCTGATTTTTGTGATGAACGCAACCTTATTTTCTTGAAATGTAATATGTAGATGCTCATGTAAGTGGTTTCAAGCCTGTGCAGCTGATAGGACTGTTTCTTTGCTGTAGGAGACCATGGTTATGTTGAAGATTTCTGCCGTCCTTGTTGCCTATGCCCTGGTTATTTGCCAGATGTACAGCTCCCAAGCGGCCCCCGCCAGGTGAGACAGAAGGATTGGAGACAGACAGACAGGCATAGATGACGAAATTACATTGATATGCACACATATCTTACACAAGAACACACACACACATTTTTTAATGGCATCAAAAATTATTGAACTGATATTGCTTGACACATTCGTAAGTAATTTCTGCAACAAAAGAAAAAATACTCATGTTTTTGTCTGTGAATATAAAACGTGAATGATAATTTCTGACGAATACATAAGTGTATATTATCCTTAATCCAATATCAATGAATTGCACTCCAGTTAAGTGTAGAAGGGACTGTAATGAAATTTGTGGAAATAATACCCCCAGAACAAGACTAATTTAATTTAGGAAAGATAAATGAGATATATAAAAACATCCAAGCCACTCCCCGTTCTCACCAAGCTATCGATTTTGTCATAAATCTGAACTCGGTCACACATCGGCTGTTTTAGATGGAGTACTATTAGCAGATTACAGTTTTCCATTTTGGCTAGGATCCCTTCCAGACCCACGTCATACCTTTTAGACTCAGTGGCGCTCCCTGCCTCTTTTCATGTTCTTTTTTGTATTGTAGGTGATAACTATAGTCAGGTTGTTATGTTAATTCCTGTGCACCCACTTCTACCTCCTCTAGACCGGGCATAGAGTCCATGACAGACCGAGTCACCCTCACGGACTATGAGGCACGAAGGTTACTCAACGCCATAGTCAAGGAGTTTGTGCAGATGACAGCCGAAGAGCTGGAGCAGCAGGTGAACGATGGCAACGATGGCAATAGGTAGGCTACGGACAACTCAACGCAATGATTACTTGTACTGTTGACGGTCAACGCTACTTTTATATGGTGTGGAAGAGCGTCAATGGTTGGCCTACCGTGACCAAACTTTTCAAGCTATGAATTAACTCGAACATTTTAACGGCAGTGTTGTTACCTTTGTGGAAAGACGTCGTTTAGCAACGTTAGCAGTGTGTCCTGCTGGCATTTGTTATAAGCCAAATAGAGGTATGTGCTCAGAGAAAAGGTGTCTCATGCCATCTCAAGGAGAGAAGTTCAGATCCTTATCCTGTCGTAAACCTCCCGCATGGTTAATATTTCTTGATTTATTTGAATGGACGAATGTTAACCGCCTGTTTGTTAAATGCATGTTCTTAATTAGAAAACACGTAAAGAGTTGCATGACATCAGGAATCTACCTGTTCTGTTCTAAATGGGGAGGTATGAGGCTATGTGTGGAAATAAATAGGAGTTGGAGAGCATGGGGTTTGTAATAATAGAATGAAATGATTTGAAGGGGAGCATGCTGTTTTGGAAACATTAATTTCTCGCTTATGACAGCACGCCTGACCATGCATTTTGTAGAGGAAACGCATGAAGTTAAGCGGGATGAGAAAGTACTAACATGAAAGTGAGAGCGAGAGCGTCAGTGTGCGTGTGCGTTGCGTGCCAAATGTGCATGTATCCCGCTACTATGAGCCTGTCTTCTGCATGTTTGTCTCTCCCCTCTGACAGCATGGAAAGACCCCTTACCAAGCGCTGCTCCAACCTCAGCACCTGCGTTCTGGGCAAACTGTCCCAGGACCTGCACAAATTACAAACATTCCCCCGCACGGACGTGGGCGCTGGCACGCCTGGCAAGAAACGCAGCGCACCCGAGAGCGAACGCTATGCAAGCTACGGGGAGACGTTTGACAGCATCTAACCCTCCGTCCTCCGTCAAAATCCCTGTCTTTTCCCCTTTCCATCATAGTGTACTCCTTTTATTTGACAAGTCATTGTGCATGTGGATTGAGTTTTGCCTGCTTGATTGAAATCAGAGCAAATCTCCCATTGCAATGCCCTGTAGTCATTTTTGTTGATTTATTTTATTTCCTCTTTTCGGCAGAGAATGGCGTATTGTGTTTGTTCTGACAATCAAAACTCTTCTAAATTATAAATATTCGCAAACGATTAATCTAAAGAATCGAGTATATTTTTTCAGTTGTATATTCATATAATTTGATTGCATTTAAATTTATTGAAACATAAATATCATGAGATAACCATAAGTAATATTTCGACCATAATAAATGGTTTCTTCATGCGTCACGTTTCTTGTTCAATAAACCTATTTTTCTACCAGGAAGCATTTTACTTTTTATTCTTAAGAAACAGAACATTGGTACTTAAACAATTTGTTTTATGGACCTAGCTTTATGTCTTTCAACAACTGCATTACACATTTTCTTTAAACTTCAATATAGAGTAAATCACCTAATTACATAAAAGGTGTTCCAATACCCTTGAACTATCTACCCTCACACCCCTGAAGGTAAGAATCAAGACCAACTAAATCATTCAAGTGATGTAACATTTCCTCTCCTCTCATGTGCTTCCTTGTAATCTTTCTTCTCTCACATTGACAATGTTACATTAATCACCACTGAAATGTATTGTGTTTTATAGAAGGAATATCTGATGAGGTGTGAGTTTGTGTGTGTATATATATGGGTGTGTGTGTGTGCACTTGTGTGGCTGCATCAGGGCGTCTGTGAAAGTCTGCATTAGTGAGTGCACATTGCAAATGCCAGGGCCCCTCAGCAGGGCTCACTGTTAACCCATGTCCGTTTTTGAAGCAGCGTTACAGCGCAGAAGCGGGCTTGCAACACGGCCACCTGTGTGACTCACCGCCTGGCAGATTTCCTGAGCCGGTCGGGGGGCATGGGAAACAGTAACTTTGTCCCCACCAACGTGGGCTCCAAGGCCTTTGGCCGGCGGAGGAGAAACACCCAGATGTGAGCATCCCGGGAATATGGTGAATACTCTTCCTCCGTTCTTTAAGTCTCTGATCTTTCAGCTGTTCTCTATTTCGTAGCATTTGATCGTAGGCATTAAATGACCGTTTTATGTGAAGAATGTATTGCCTGTGTCAATTGAGATACTTTTTTTGGTCTTGGTCCTGTTTGCACAGAGATCCCGTGTGCACAGATATCTGACAGAAGGAGCTGGGCGCCAGGTTGTTGACTGGTCTGTTCTCTCTTTTCCTGTCTTCCCTTTCAGAGGTGATGACATCAGAAAATATCTGGGGGAAAAACAATAAAACAAACAGACAGAAAAGAAAAACACTGGCCCCTTTCTCCACTCTCCCACAGTCTACAGAAATCCCTTCAGATATTAGGACTCCTCTCATATCCATGTTGTTATGAACCTATCATTTTGCTTTTGGCAAACCAGAAAAGGGGGATAAAAAAAATGACAGTGACCATCCTGTATACAATGACAGCTGGATCCCAAATCCCTGAAGAAAAAAAAATCCAGATTCCCTTTTTTTATACATAACATTTATTTAAAATTAATAGATAAAACTGCAGTGCTAATTTATCATTCTTTATTCTTGCCTTAGAGTACCTTTGTATCATACGACCCCCCACCACTCATCCCTCCCTCCTCGCCAGCACCTGTTTGCTGTGCTGTGCCCCGCAGGGATCGACATTAAAAATCAGCCTTCCCTAGGCTCCCTCACAACGGCTGTGTCTTGTGCCTTGGTGTAAAACACTTTACATGACATGATTGTACAGTATGTTTCAAGACAGTAAGAAGAAGGCAGCAGAGAAGACAAAGAAGATGGAAAAATATCCAACAGATTAATATTGTAACAATTGTGAATTTCAGCAAGATTAAAATGTATTTTAGATACATTCGGGCTTGGGGTACTTCTGTTGTTCTTCAAAGGTTGAATGAACTATTTAATTGCGAGCATCATTGTGTTGTTACATTGGCCAAGTAACTTGTAGACCCTGCAGATTTCTCCTGAACCCCTGAATTGTCTGGAATTAATTTGTCTCACACTGAGACATACGTTGGGATTTCTGCTGTCAAAACAATCCTATTCCAGCTCAATGGAATAGTCTACAGCAGTGTTTCCCAATCCTGGTCCTGGGGACCCAAAGGGGTGCATGTTTTTGTTTTTGCCCAAGCACTCACACACCTGATTCAAATGTTGCCCTACCACTCACACACTTGATTAATGTGATCAACATATCATCAAGTCTTTTATTTGAATCAGGTGTGTGAGTGCTTGGGAAAAAACAAAATGTGCACCCCTTTGGGTCCCGAGGACCAGGATTGGGAAACACTGCCAGGAGCATAGAATTCTGGCATAACTGGTCCCAGACACTGATCCATATGTTAATAACTAGGGCGAAGAGACATGTAAAAAAAGACAAAAGAACAATGAAGTAGACAATTGAAATGAAATGCTCCAAAACCAGCAAAACCAGTAGCCAGTGTTTACTTGATCTTGCGCAGGCTTTAAAAGCTTTGTGTTGCATGATCTCTATTAGAAAATTCACTGTCAGTACTATAACATGATTGTTTCAGCATGAATGGCTCAAGTCTCCTCCCACATGTGACCGGCTGTTTCTCAATGAAGGCTTATTAGGATTCTATTTCCATATTAAGATGATATCTATTTTTGTTAACATACAACCATCTCTTTATTGTTGAAAACCATATTATTAATTCACTATTTCTTGAAGTGGAATTTTAAAGTATTTATTTGAAGCTGACCATCCTTTATGTGTTTGGTTTCCTAATATAGCATCACATCACATGGCATTGCATATTTTTTTCTAGGACTTGCATCAAACCTGCATCACTACAGGTGATATAGGGAATGTAGCCTGCCACCTAAGGACATGGGGTTCTCCTGTTTTTACCATAATGTTCCAACAGGTGGCAATCAAGCTTCCGTTACATAGAGTACACGTTGTAATTTTGCAAGCTCTTCCAATAAAGGACTATCACTCAACATGACATGGTATTGGCAGTGGTGTTACGAGGTAAAAATGCATTTATAATTAAGTTTCCTTTCAATCCACAACATTCCTAAAGAAAATGTGCTTTTTAATACCATACATTATTTAAATCCCAAATATAATTATATTGCTCGGACAGTACAGAAAAAATTGTATTTTACACAACTGAAGAAAATACACGGATACAGCAGTGACATTACTGAAAATACCCATGGCTGTCATACAAAAATCATACAAAAAATGAGTACAGTAATGTCTTTTTTAAATTATTTTTTACTTTTGATAATTAAGTACATTTAAAGGTGATATTCTGCATGAATCAATAGTCACATATCATTAGTTCAGTTCAAAGATGGATGAAGGAAAAAGAAGACTGCCCCTTTTTACCAGATACTGTTCAATTAGTTTCAAGGAAATTCAACATCACGGCATGATTGAACTTTTAAGGAATTGTTTCAGTGTTGGAAGAGAGTGCATTTACAGTAACTGCTAAAGTAAATTACTTTTCAGGGTTAAAGGGTTAAAATTAAGAAATCTCTGCAAACTGAACGCTTCTGTTCCTCACTCAAAACTTTCCTTTTCAACGTTTTTGGAAAGGTGCAGTGGTCTCTTAATTTTTTCTGGAGCTGTATGTACACGTGTCACACAATCTGTAACAATGCAGCAATAGTGGTTGAATAGAGCCTTTACTCCTGTAGTTTTTTTTATTTTATTGGGGGACAATTTTATCCAAGTAATGTTCCATTATAGGCGAAATGCACAATTAAAACATCAATTTATGAACGTGCAAATTAATTTCATAGTTATTGATTCTTGAATCTTGAAGAATTTAAGTTACAAATGCACCATACATTCAAACTGTTTACTGCTATCAGATTGGAGATTATTAGCTTGTTTTTCTCCTTTGTTTGTAAACTATATCATTTTATATAACTCTGATCAAACTTTCCAGGGAAAGAAACTTTGGCAGTGAAGACTCAATGCTACTCGTGTGCAATCGGTGCTACGTAGAATTTATGCCCCTGTGCACTTGTATGGACAGCAAGAAGACTACACAGAACTTAAAACAAATGTCACTTAACCCTAACATGTCAGTGTTATCTTCCCTGCACGAATGTTGTTACTTTTACAATCAAGTACTTCCTGTGTTTACCGGTTAGTTTTGTTCAGAAATGGTATCAATCCGCGTCTATTTCCTGTCCCAAAAGAACTTTACCGTTTACTATCTTGTATTCTATGATGGATAAAATAATGCCACAATTCAAAAATACAAAGACATCATGTTACAAAAAATGTGCAGTTAGCTATCTATCTAGGCAGCTATTTTGCAATCAAATAAGACAATATGTAATTTGTTTGTTATAACATAACAAGACAGCTAATGCTTACATCCTCCCTTGTCTTCACAATTGACCTGTGTAAACAGATTATGATCCTCTGGTGTGGAATGTTTATAAGATGTCTTTGTTTGCGTTGTTCCTCGTTCGATACTTCAACATGATGGTACCTCATGGAAATAATCCACAATTTGCACAACTCTGGATTGCTAAATGGTAACGTATAAAACTGAAAACCTTAGATATTTTACCTTTCTTGGCAAACTATGCATAGCCTATGGTGGAATTCTCTTTATGTAAAGTTCAAAAGGAATGAAGTATGAGGGATGGAAGGCTATTGTCAATGGCACAGTCAAAACAGTAATCTAACAAGTGAATATTCATCAAATCTGTTACATTTCTAGCTACAAGGCAGTGGACTGGCGAAAATAACATGTTAATGGGGTTGACATCTGTACAAGCATTATACTCTGATTTTCACTGGCTGAAAACCGCATGAAATACACATAGAAATACTAGGCTTAAGGTAGCCTCATTTTGTTGGGGGCAGTGAGGAGATTCATGAAATGTGCTCTATATCATCTTTCCCCATGCGTTTCCATTAAATGTCCATTGTTTGTGGATTTAAATAACCTCTTTACTGCATCTCTACAATGCTATACTCCATTGATGAAAATAGGCGAACTTACTGACAATGACTTCTGGCTGTGCCCCCTGATGACCTCATCACTAAGCAATAGATGCTATGGCTAAGGAAAATAGTGCAAGATTGTAAGACACAAATTAAAACTTTCAGCCACATGTTATTAATGAAATCACTTTGAGTGTGACAAATAATTTAGTTTGAAGTGTTTTTGTGTTAGTTTCTACTTGCAATTCAGCTTTTGTTGTATTCAGTCACACTATTTCAATTCATGAATTTGGACAAAGCCAATAACACTAACTCCAGCCTGGAACAGATGTAAAAAATGGTTTATCGTGGACTATAACCCCATTGGCTTCTGACACATGCCAAGGCAACAGCAATTTCACCAACCCAAATATAATTTTTGAACGAACTATCCCTTTAACAAGATATGCCTTCTTAAGAAGGTTTTGTGAACCAGAGTGCTGCACTCCATTCCACTGCGGCAGTAGAGAGGCCTCATCTGTCATTTGAGTATTTTTACAGTCTTTCTCTGTCTCTCTGTCTGGTTGGAATCAGCTGCAGAGTCGTCTGGGACATGCTGAAATGTGCATGGAAAGTTTTCTTGGATGACTCTGGGAAAAATACCTCCATATTTTGATAATTGAAGGGTGTCTGGACTGGAGGATCAGGGCTGGATCAGGGTGGGGGGATTGTGTGTCTTTCTCAGCTACCTATCCATTTCACCAATGAGAAAAACAGACGTAATAGTGAAGATCTGCATTTAATTTGGTCATTTCACTTGTAAATTAGATGGTTCATAAGAGCCAACAGTAAACCCCAATTTCGAGAGAGAATGATTTACCCTTGCTGCAGTTGCCTGATCTTTACCACTAACCAAACATTTTTAAAGAAGAGTTTTATTTCTAACCGGATTTAACCAGTTGGAAAGTCATTATTAATGAGGATTGTCTTTACATGTTGCAGTGTAACTCCCTTTGCAACATATAGTGTGTGACTAGAAACACCTGTTACTGAAGAAATCAGTGTTTTTCTACAAATTAATACTTATTTATTCTCTGGCATGTCATAAGAAAGATACCCTTTTGTCAGTTCCAAATCAGGATCACTTTTATTTGCTAAGCACATTTAGACATGCCTACAACAGTACTTCCTGTGATGGTGTTGCTACTGGTAGACAACATTTAGTAGACAAACAAGTAAATACAATGGGGTTGAGCATTCAAAGTAATTAGATATGAGCACCTAATATATCCTACATTTATTCACAGTGGGTTTAGGTGCAGATATACAGTGTGTGTGTGTGTGTGTGTGTGTGTGTGTTGTGTGTGTGTGTGTGTGTGTGTGTGTGTGTGTGTGTGTGTGTGTGTATGTGTGCACATTTGTGATTGAACCAATCATTGACAAATCATTCTCTCAAACATAATAACTGTGGATAGGCTTTTTTTCGACCCTGTGAGCAAAACTCTGAGGCCTAAATTCCACATTAAAGGAAATGCCAAATCGCTAAAGCCACGTTTCCTTGTGAAGCAAACCATCCTACTCCTGTTTATGTTTTGATTTGTTTTCCCCATCTTCATTAAAACTCCCCAATTTTCCAGGAGGTACTCATTTCCAAACCTGATATGGTACCAGACGTGTTGAAAAGCTCATGGCGAAGTCCAGAAATGAGAGACTAACAGCCGAGATCTTTTTGCCTTCCCAAAACCCTTTTTTCTCCTGTTACTTCTCAGAGGAAGGTAAACAGCCTTTTGCCGTGTAAGAAATGGGATTTCAATCTGCTGCGATGGCAAGTTCTGCCGTCTGGCTCTCCTTTTTTTTCTCTCCTTCTTTCTTCTCCTCCCCCTGCCTCTATTTCCACATCTGGATCCCAGTTACTCATTTATTTATGTGGTCTGTCTTGTTTTTGTGGGACTTTAAAAGTCCTTTACCTTGTTCACTTGGCAGTTTCTACACAAATCTGATGAGGTCTACAATTACATTTCACCATAACTGGTCATCTCGGCAATTACATGCTTGACCACAGAGTCTCTCTAAAATATAATGCTGCCGCTCACATGGTAGACCAAAATAGAATAGTCTGTTTGGATGGCCGCCCAGCTGAAAGGAGGCTCCACTGACTGACTGACAGAGGGATGTGGGCTTTTTTCTCCCTAAGAAAAACCTTAAGGTCACAAATCCTCACAAAAGACTTTGAGGCAGCTGCTTCCAGTTGAACTCCCAGTTCCTCGGTTGGGCTGTGAGGAGAGAGGAACTCAAGGGCAGTGGCAGAGGCTCTCCCCACGACTATGAAAACTTCAGAGCGCACTTAACCTTGACAACAGTAACCTGAGGGTAAGTCTGGCAAACACTCCATCCTATTTACTCACAAGGAAATCACCTGAAGTAATGCAGAATGGGGTCTTTTCAGGTTTGGTCTCTGTTTTTTTAAGAGATATAAGGATCTTCAATGTAACTTCAGCATGGGAAACACTTGGGAGTTGGTGCACTGGTGCTAGTATCATTCCCCCTTTTTCTCGTTCTCCGCTAAGGTCAGAGGAAGAAAGTGAAGCTCAGGGGATCTCTTAAAAGTGTTTCTCTGCAGTGCGTTAGTTGATTCTTAGACAACAGTATGTGAGCCCCATGGCAATGCTGTTGTCATCTGCAGGTTTGGATATTTAACTGAAGACGTTTGGGCCAGTCTCAGTGCTATTGTCAGCTGCAGATCCGAATATTTAACTGGAGCAGTTTGAGGCAATTTCTGTGGCCACACCAAAATTGACCATCCTCTGTTGCAAGACATGCCAACATTTTTGATAAAAACAGTCTTTATTTTAATAGTCCAGATCACAGAGAGGTATTGCAGTTGTAAATAACATGTATTGTAACGTGTAATTACTCCGTACTTTATCAATGTTATTATAGTGGTATAAGTATAAGGTGAAGTGGAATGTGGAGCATTTAATTATTGGAAGTGTGACTATCACTTAAAGGTTATCTTGCAGCCAGGCACCTCTGTAATATCTGCATTGTTCTTCAAATGTATTTCAGTGTTTAGGTAAAGTAAACAGAGAATCTGCCAACTCACTGCCCGCCACCTCACCCCCCCCCCCCCCCC